>JAKCWG010000156.1:0-109798 GCA_021464415.1 Lonicera japonica | reverse complement strand
GACTGACCCGGGGGTGAAACTGAGGTATTATACTAGAGACGTGATACGAGAGTTGTTGTGAAATTGTGATTGTGTTTTGATTATTATTGTATCGTATCATGTCTCGTATTGATTTGTATATGTTGCCTCGGCTATGATGTAATTGATGTAAAGACTTATGCGAACACATCTAGACAGAATAGGATACACGTAGAAAACTATCGAGCCTTTTATAATGTATTAACATATAAAGTGGAAAGAGATAATAATTATTGAACATAGAAATGATGTAAGGGCATATGAACGGGTACAGATTACGGAGTAGCGAGCCAGATCATAATGCATATAATATACTCACGATTGAAGGGGAAATCGTAGCTAACAACATAGCCTAATGAGAGTACACCATAATGTACTGGTTTAGGCTAAAGATCTTGGGACGAAGCCTATTAGGTGGCCAAGTATAAGATCCATAATGAATTATAATTAAAGTGATAACAATGAATACTTGGCCTATGGTTACAACTTACGGAGTAAGGACCGGATAGCATAGAAGTTCTAGTGGGGTTGCATGCACTCGGGGTTGCATAGGACGTTTTCAAACTATAACACTTAAGTAAAGTATTTTCTATACAAAATCTATATAGTTTCCACTAAGCCCAGATTTGGCTCATCCCGTTTTCCAACAGTTTTGCAGGCATAGCATCTCTGGTGGCGTATGATGTACGTGTATAAAGGCCTCTGATGTCCACAGTCTGCGTCTAGTCCTTCTTCGGGAAAGGACTACATTATATAGTTATCTTGGTTTCTATTTGATTGTAAATGAACTACGATTTGATAAACGATTTGTATTGTAAATATGTATAAATGGTTTTATATATGTGGAGTTGATTTAAGTATGGTGTGATGTGATTCCATTTGTATGGAAAATGATTTTAAATGTTACAGGTTGGTTTATTACCCGATTAAACTCCACATGCCTTGATTTTTGGTAAAATGAGCTTTTAAACAAGATCATGTTTTATTTGAGAAAAGTTTTTAAAAGTTGTGATATTTATATTTTAAATCCGCCGTCGCGCACGGCATCCGTGATTATCCGGGTTCCGAAGGTGAAAATCTCAGAAAGGGATTCGGGGCGTCACATAGTTGATAAGTAACACGTGGCATGCCTTTAACCACAGAAAGAAACTCATTTTATAAGCCAAGATTTATATGCAAGGATGGAAACAAAATTTTCATTAAGTTCGAAGGAAATAGACGAAGAGAAATTACACGCAAAGGGATCCAAGCATTCGAGCTCATCTACTCAACCATGCTCACATGCTTGGGGGGGCATCTGAGTGAACCCAAAAATAATGTTCATGATTTGGGGCCAGCCCATTCCTTTGGGCTTAGAGTAATTTAGGCCCAGTAACTAGAGTAATATGGAGTTCATAAGAAAAAAAAATATTGTGCTTGTAGCCAAGTATATCATCACTGTCGAGTACAATTACTTTAGCTAAGAAAGTTGGAAGACGTTATTGAATGTTGATATGGTTATGATGAGATCATTATGCGGAGATGGTCGTCCCTACCATTGAAAATGAGACACCTGTAACATGTACTATTTTGGGACACGTGTAAAGTAACCCTAGACTGATGCCCAAGTTTTACCTTTTTTATCATTTTGCTATTTGAAGCATTGTAACCTTTATTATATATATATATATAGATAGAAGAGGGATGGCTCGTTACAAGGGGGATTTGGTCCTGAATTCTACGTGACTAAAAATTGAGAGAGAGAGAGAGATGGTAGCTTTTATTATTCTTCTTATTAGTTGTCTTTGGGCTTTATACAAATACACACACAAACAAGGATGTACTATTGGAATAACATAAGAGCTACCAGAGGAACCTGCCATACAACAAAAAAGTCTATTGTCCCTTTACCATTTACATCTATTATCTTATTGAAATTGTTTTGAACTTACTAGATTTGTGGGGAGATCCAAAATTTTTGGCACCCACATCCTCCATATGGGGGAATCTTTTATTTTTGTTAAAGCAAGAGAATCCCTTTTTTTTTATCTAAACTCTTTCTATATATATCGGAAATATATATGTCTGTACTACTTCCAAATGATAAAAAATTAGAATCAGATATAATATCAAGTTAATTAATGACAAAAACTATCAAATTTATACTTGTAAAATTTTATATAATATCAATTTTGGAAATGAGTTATTTAAGTAAATTCAGCCTTAATTAAAATGAATGGTATTGTCAAAATAGTTTTATCTTTTAGATAATTATTGCATTTCCTTTTGTTAGGCACGTCTATTGTGACTAAGAAGATTTTTAATGCTCCTAATGCTCCTAGATATCCACGCGACCATACTGAGGTTTACTTAATTTAAATGCATGGTATCATCAAAATAGTTTTTAGTTTAGATAAATTATTGTATTATCTTCCGTTAGATGGATCTATTGTGACTAAGAATTTTTACTGTTAGATTCCTACATGACATACTCAAGTCTCATGGTGACGCTTTAAGTACAATGCAGAAGTGTAAAAACATATATAAAAATTGTTATTTGGTACCCATTTATTAGTTCTAAATTACTATTTGATATTTTAGGAGTACTAAATATTTTATGATTTTTACATTTCAAAATCTTAAATAGAAAGAACCAGTTAAGATAAATATTTTCTGATTTAATTTCTCTTTATACAAACGTTACAAAGATACAATTCCGTGTGTGTATTACTTTGAAAGATGGACCCATAGGTATGTAAATATCCTGGCCGTATGCACAGTGGATCAATTGAAGAAGAGAAAATTCATACGTAACAAGCCAATGGAAAAATAATAGTCTCACACTTTTCTTATTGGCTCCCCCTTTGAAAATTTGTACACAAAAAAACAGACTAGTTGTTTACTTCAGGTCGTTCTATAATTAACACATTCCAAACAATCAATTTAATTTTTGTAGACCAAAAAAAAATCAATTCCTTTTCAATAAGTAGCTGCTTTGGTCTTCTTCCTTCTTCTTTTTCAAACATGACTATATGTGTAAGTCTGCCTCGCGAAATGTGTCAACAAACTCATATTTTTAGTCTATATATGTCAGTCAAGCGTAAATTAAGAGAATATAGGTAGGATTACACGTTATTATGAATAAGGCGTACGTAATAGAAAATATTCAACCAATTTTTATATCAAAAATATTATTGTCAAAACTCGAATGACTTTCAATGAAGGAAGTAGTGCATTGAGTTGTTGTACATTGAATTTTAAGTAAAATGCATTGTTTTGACAGAAGTTATAGAATTAACACAATCAAAACAACCAATTCCTTTTCAACAAGTAGCTGGTTTGGTCTTCTTTCTTCTTCTTTTTTGAACATGACTATATGTGTAAGTCTGCCCCGCAAAATGTGTCAACAAACTCAGATTTTTAGTCTATATATGTCAGTCAAGCATAAATTAAGGGAATATAGGTAGGATTACACGTTATTCTAAGTAAGGTGGACGTAATAGAAAATATTAAACCAATTTTTATATCAAAAATATTATTGTCAAGACTAGAATGACTTTAAACGAAGCAATTAGTGCATTGAGTTGTTGTACATTGAATTTTAAGTAAAATGCATTGTTTTGACAAAAGTTATATCTATTTTGGTTATAGCACTACCCTTATATATATATATATATATTTAAAAAATGAAGGTCTAATAACAAAAATCTCCCCTCCCCCACCTTAGATGAGACTTAAAATTTGGGTTTTTACCTTACCAACTACGCTACCCTTTTGTATTCCCAAAAGAGGGCTTCTTACAGTTGGTTGGAAAATAAAGAATTTATTATTTCCATTACAATGGAAATAATCAATAATTGATTTTTTTTTTATTTTGTTGATGTATTCTGGAGGAGGGGGATGTTTGTGGCATATTTAGGGGTATAAATAACACCGTCTTTTAATAATAAAATACTCAGCTTGAGTTAATGATAATTATCGGTATTAATATACTTAATTTGGTTGAGTTCATGAGATGAATAAACGCAAGTTCCCATTCATCCCATCAAATTCATTTTTTGAGGAACCCTCACAACATTTTATTCCACTGAATAAGAGCTTTTTTCTCAAGGATGCGCTTGTTTTATAAATTTTTATAATTTTATAATTTTAATTAAGTGGTGTGAATTATATATACAAAGTTAAAGAAGTTTCAGGAAAAAAGAATGTTGCACCCATTGCCAAAAGAATTTTTGGTGTCTCATTTACAAAAATGTTAATTAAATAATTAAAGTGATTATGTCATTACTTTAAATATTAGAATTAATTACTTCAACATGCACAAAAATGAATAGTATTGTTAATGTAGGTAAAAACTACTCACTCTGTTTTAGATAAGGTGCAACACTTTCATTTTACAAGAAGACTCAAATTAATAGTTTTAATTTCTTTTTTGCACATAATAATATATAAACAATAAAAAAATTTAAATAAGTTGTAATCATTAGCACTGATTGAATTGAATCAATATTAATGCTACTCTTAATTTGAGATAGATGTAGTAGTATATTTAATTTATGGTCAAACATCCTATTATTTATTATAAATACCAAGCATAAAATATTTTTAATTAATATATATATATATGAAAAAATCCGAAAATTAAGTGGGTACGACCGAAACCTCTCAGACTCAAGTGCATACGTCCCTGTGTCCATACCTAAAACAATTTTTTTGTAACTATTTGTAATAATATATAGTAATTGTGATTATTTAACTATGTACATATACAGATATTTATAAGAACTATTCTCTTGCTTCTTTGCATGTTCGCCTGCTAAATATTATTATAAAAGTCCCTTCAAATGAGAGGCACGCTTGGTTTCCATATTATATAGTTACATCACTCCAAAAGGAGGTTTATTTGCTTAAGTAAAAAAAGGAGAAAAGGTACACAAAAAAAGGAAGAAAGAAGAAAATAAAAATAGGATTATAGAAACCATAAATGGAAACAATAAAAAAAAAACCTCACACTCGAACAGATTGAAGCTAGCTATCAAGTGCCCACTTGCTGCAATAAGCTCAAACCGCACTACATTCTTTGTATTGGTGCTTTTGTTTTTACGATTTCTGCTTCGTTGGCCATTCTGATAGACAATCCATAAAGCAACACGATCAACGAGCTTCCAGTACCATTTACTCCATCTTTCGCAGAAGAAAAGTGGCCCAATGACAAATGCTAAGCCAAAACATATCCACCGCAGCAGCACTCAAGAATTCCCATTTCTTCCCATCTTTAGGATGTGAGTGCTTGTCCTTAAACGTTGGCACAATTTCGGCATCACTGCAACTTTTGTTCAACTGACGTCCACATAATCCTTCATTTCCTTCAAATGAAGTTTCTCCAAATGTTTCGAACTGGTTGCCACTCGGGATCTTTCCAGTCAGCTTATTATATGACAAGTTCAAGACTGAAAGGAATGTAAGACTAGTAAGCTCAGGAGGAATTTTCCAATTAGCTTGTTCACTGAGAGGTCTAATGATTCAAGCTCTTTAAGATTCCCAAACAATGGCGGGATTGATCCGTAAGTGAATTGTGTGACAAGTTGAGAAAATAAGTGATTTGAGTTCTCCGATTGTTTCTGGCACGTCCCCTTCGAAATAGTTGTTTGAAAAATCAATGGTGGTGAAGATGGTCAAAATTTTCACCGCTCCATCTGTTGCCCTTTGCTGGTGATTGTCACAGTATCCTGGTAATATAACTCGATATAATTTGGACCTTGAAACGCAGGTGATTCGCCTTTGTTTTCAAATCACCAGCGGCATGCATCATAGCTTTCCAATTTAAGAATTGTTTTGGTACCAAATGACCAGTGAATTAGTTCGAAGCTATGTCGATGATTTGAAGATTTGGCCAGCTCTGATTTACCCCTGGACAATGAATGCCCCCATGAAACATATTGGACCTCAACACAAGAACGTGTAAATTGGAAGAATTACTCAAAAAGCATGAAAAGTGTCATTTATCCGGTTGTGCCCGAGGTTTAACACCCAACTCAGTACAATTGGCAAGTGATTCTGGTACCCTTCCTTCTTCTAAAAGATTCTCATGCAAATCTAGAGTTTTTAAACCACAATTTCCGTGAAATATTCCAGAAATATTTCCGCTCAGTTGATTCTTCCCTAGATTCAGTACCCCAAGAGTCTTATCACTCCATAATTAACACCAGGGCATCGAGCCACTCAAACTGTTGTTGGACATATCAAGGACTTCAAGGTAGCTAGCGTTGCATATGGATATTGGGGATGGTTCCAGTGAGGTTATTATTTGCAATTGAAAATAAATAAGCGAAGGTGAGATTGTAACCAATATCAATGGGGATTGAAGAGTTGAAAAAATTTGAAGAGTAATCAACATAGATGGAAGTTTGAGGTGGTTTCGGCAATTTCCCTCGGAGTTGGTTGGAATGTAAGTCAAGAAAGAAGAGACTAGGAATAACATACGGTCTTGAAGATTTCAAGAAGGTTATGAGAAAGATTTAAGTATGCTAGACTTCCACTGACATTCCAAATCCAATTTGGTATCTCTCCACAATTTGATTCTCCGAAAGGTCCAAATCGAACAGTTTTGATTGGCTTTTTTAGGTCTGGAAAATTTCGGAGCATGCAAGAAGCCAAATTCAATGTGTTGAGCTGGGGAATGTGTGTAAGCTAGAATTGTTGCCACTAGTTTCGACTGAAAAGTTATTGTATGAAAGATCAAGAGTCTTAAGATTAACAAGTTTCTGAACGTTTTCCAGCTGTATAGTACCATTAAAATTATTGGACGACAGAGAGAGGAAATTAAGCCTTTTGAGGTCAAAGAAAGATATCGGGATAGTTCCTTCTAACCTGTTACTTCTCAAGTCCAGTGTATCCAGTAGAGAAAATGATGCACCGGAAATTTCAGGTAGTGGACCATCAAAGTGGTTGTTGGAAAGGATAAGCACTTGTAATGATGGGACAGCAACAGAGATGATGGGATTGGTCCACTAAAATGGCAGTTGTATATGTCCATTTCTGACAACATCCTAAGGTTACAATAGAATATGGCAAAGCCCCAGTAAAATTCGTGATTGGTAGCACCAACTCTGAAGCGATCCATTCTTGGAAAATCTGGCAAAGAACAAGAGTAATTCATTGTGCGATAAATCAAGATTCTTCAGAGTCTGTACTCTGAATGTTTTATGTGGAAATACTCCAACTAGATTACCAGAACGCGCATAAGTTGTCAAGTTCTTGAAATTGGCAATAAATTCTGGAACCGGGGCAGTGAGATTGTTATTATCCAGATGAATTACAGAGAGAAACTGAGCTTTGCAAGAGAGGGATCAATAGGTCCTGAAAGATTACAATTTGACATGCTCAACGTTCTCAACTTAGGCAATGAAGAAGATACTGAGTGGCACCAATCGTATCCCTGAGCCGATATATTTATGCCATCAAGATAAAGTTGAGTAAGATGTGTGAGATTCTGAACAAATATATTTAAATTTGGATTCTCAAGTTTTAGCGAATTGATTCCAGAGTCAAGTGTGGAGAGATCAAGAGTAACCAACCTCGTCAATTGAGACAATTCAATTGGGATTTGCCCAACAAAATTAGAGTTTGACAAATTCAGATATGTCAAACTAGTAAGGTTATTGAATACAGACGGAATTTGTGTAAAGTTGAAGTTATTGTTAGCCAAATTCAGGCTCTGAAGGAACTGGAGACTGAAAAGACCACTTGAATTGTCGATTCCACCAGTGATTGATTCGCTGTTCAAGTCTAACCCAATAACATGGCCAGCTTTGCTGCAAGTGATGCCTTCCCAGAGGCAACAAGCTTTACTATGATTCCATTTAACCAACTTGCTAGAAAATGAAGAACTAAATATGAGGGTGTTCTTCAACTGGAGCAGCAAACTTCTTTGATCCTCCAAACATTGGAGATTTGTTGGAACGATGCTTACACAACAAATGGCGAGTATGGTGATAATGAAAATGGGAATGAAGACTAAAATTCTCATACTGTTTTTAGATATTTGCGAGGACACACAAATTGATGAGTTGATGTTAGACATTAGTGCTTTAGTATTAATATGCTAGTTGTCACTCCCTTTTGGTGGAGACTTTTCTCCAGGGTTGCAAGTTGCAACATGTACAAAAGAGGGCAAGACCTTTCTACTTCAGAGGAGACTTGACTTGAGGGTCTTAAACTTTTTCTTGATACACACGGTAGGTAGGAACCGAGTGTCGAGGAGAGGGAGGGGAGAGACTTGAACCGTTACACTCGTGCAATCTACGACACAATTCGAACCGAACGAAAAAAAGTCTCGATTCTTATTGAGGGAGTAGTTATTATTAATAGTATTATTATGAATCCTCCGATGTCAAAGAAGAATAGCTGCAATCGTTATATGTGTGAGTAATTGCTGAATTTTCAAATGAATTTGTTCAAGCAATAGTGCTCAAGTATTGGGTATTCTATTTAACCATAGCTTTATTTATTTTTTTCCCAGGTAATCATTGAAAACATTATGCTCCCGTTTACAAGTCAAGTATTGTAAATAATATATATATATATATATGAATAATTCGAGGCAATAAATTCTGTTGATCCAAACAAAATGGCATAGTCAATGAAATTTGAAAGGGGTGTAGGGTGATATTGATGGCTAGACGTGAATATTGGGATCTGCAATAAATAGATCACAATGAAAGGATGAGTGCTAGTTAGGCAAAACCCCCCAATTCTACGCCCTGTGATTCAAATTTTCCACAATGTTTTTGACAAGTTATTAATGGTAGAATTATTGGCAGTGAGAATCAATGGCCGTCGCAATAGTTATTTTAATTTTGGGATGCAATAACATTTTATATGAATATAACTAATATATATACACAAAATATGTGATTTACCTTTTTCAAAAGTTACTTTTTTAAATTAGGGAAAAGTTAGTGATATCAAACTATCATTTGATCATAAATTAAGAGTTCACTTTTTTTTTATAAATAAAACAAACTGAACTTTTGATGAGGGATGCATGGAGTTTTAGTAGCGTAGACAAAAAAATTGCTGACTGGAATTATTAATAATTTATTATCAGTTTTACATCAATTGTTGTTATTAAGTTATCAATTAAAGAAAATGAAGAATGAGTAATGTTATCAATTAATAGCATTTCTCCTTATTTTTGGGCCACATATTTATTTTTATTTTTTTATAATACGACCCCACTATTAACTATTTTTTATACTTTTAAGTGATGTGAATTATATACACTAGTCTAAATATATTCAAATATCTACTAATTTATATGTATTTTTAAATATCAAGTGAAGTCTCGTACAAAACATGCAAGTAGCCACGCCCTTTAGAGTATTATTAATGAAATACTCAACTTCAATTAATGATAATTTCGGATTATTTATGTACTTAATAGCTTGAGTTCATGAGATGAATTAATTCAAGTTCCCATTCATGAGATCAAGTTCATTTTTGGGAAACCCGCACAACATCTTATTTGACTGAATTAGAGTTTTTGCTTAACTTTAATATTTTATTTTATTTTTGTAAACATTAATCTCAGTGAAAAAACAACAAACAAATAAACCGTGTTTATTTTAAACCAAATTTTTTACATTATTTAATTTTAAATGTTCCAGGAGTGTAAGTATATAAGTTAAACAAATTATCCACTTGATCAATGGCGGATTCGGAATATTGAATTGGGGAAGGGGGTATCAAGTACTTTTTTTGTTGACATAAAAAGTAATTAACGTGAAACAAAATCAAATAATTAAGCTAACCGAGAGAAGACACAAAATTATTGTGTGTTGTTTTCTTCGTACTTTTACACTTGTAAATCTCGTTGTATGCATGATTAGTGTTGGACGAAGGGGTAATAGAGATGAGCCAAGTCCTCAAATCAAATGCACAATATTTTTTCCCATAAAAGTAATTAGAATGAAAAACATATTCAAAATAGCTAACCGAGAAAGACCAGTAATTATTGCGTGTTGTGTTCATCGTATTTTTACACCGATAAATTTCGTTGTTTGTAATATTAGAGTTTGTATTTATATAAATCCAAATTATTATAAATTTTACTTGTAGAAAAAAAAATGGAATAGCTAATAAGCGATACTACATAAATTTTCAGAAATCCAAATTGGGGGATGGGCAAATACTGTTCACCTAGGAAAATGACAGATCTTTACTTCCATTCCAATGAAGACTATAGACCCAAAAAACAGGTAGGACGCTCTGGGTGTGGGTGTGGGCGTAGTTGGGGGGGGTGGTTACGGCCGGGTGGGGCCTGCACTCGCTTGCTACTGTTGACCTGGGAAAATGACAAGTCTTTGCTTCCACTCCAATTAAGACTTTAGACGAAAAAAAAAAAGAGGTAGGACTCTAAAACAAAACTCAATTATTTTGATGGCTTTTCCTTTTCAAAAAACTCACTTGCTCAATTGATTACGTTTTGTTTTACAAGAAATATATGTTTAACCACCCGGTATGCAATTTGAGCTGTTACAAACTTAAGTTTTGGACTAGACCTATCATTTTGGGTTGAGCTTTAGACAGGATTCATAAAAATAAGCTGGTTGGGGTTGGGTGTTGAAGAACACCCAACCCAAAATTGGCCTGGTAGAGAGACCCAATTTATTTATATATCACTTTCGATATTAATTGATCGAAATATGTTTATACTGTTATTTGCATAAAACAAAATGGGCGCATGCTTGTAGTACAACTATCTCTACTGGAAAACAAATTAAATCTCAGTTTTCAATTTTGGCTTAATTCTAGCTCCATAGTGAACATGCTGAAATATTATTGCAAGAGTTCACTGGTGGATGAGTTGTTTTGTGGGAAAATAAGTTTGGACAGTTCATATTACCAATGACCATGCCTTTGAAATGTTTACAGAGAATTTTTAATTCGGGCTTACGACACTGTCTACGCCTACAACAAATTTTTCGTAACTATTTGTAATAATTTCATGTCAGTGTGATTATTTTAATTATGTACATATACAGATATCTATATGAACTATTCTCTTGCTTCTTAATTTCCTGTGGTCGCTAACTAAATTCCAGAAACTATAAATGAAAACACTAAAAACAAACTCACTCTTTTCTTGTTACACAGTATGTAGGAACTGTTGGATCCATAAATATACCATATCAATTTAATGAGAAGAATAGATTAAAAACGGATGCGTACCCGAATCCATTTGTGATGATTGATTGAATTATTGCAGCGGATTTTAGTGCCAATTTTTTATAGCAATTTGCCTTCCAACCCTTTCCCCCTTAATTTCCTTATTTTTCTTCTTGAGAGGATGTAGAGGATTTGAGAATAACCAACTCTCTCTTTGTTTCTTGATGAAGAAGACATATATATAGGGATGGGTTGGGGACAATTGCATTAATTACATTAGTTCACTTGAACTATCCAATAATTCTATTTCCGCCCCTCATAGAAAAGAATTCAATAAGTGTGCATCTACACATTTGTTCCATAACAAAAAATACCCTTAAGCCTACTTAAAACTTAATTAGATCACATAATTAGAAGGCTTCTTAATGATAACACACATTAATAATTTACATGTGTGGTCCCAATTAAGATTAATATAAAATTAATCTAACAATCTCCCACTGGACCACATATGTAACCTGATAAATGCGTTTAACTTTAGTGAGCTCATTAATTTGTTATCATAACTTGAGGTATCCCAACAATCTCGTTCATTGGCTATATTAATATAGGATCAAAGCGGTCTTTTTTACTTAATTATCGTAACTGAACCATCAATGGTCACGTATACCAATATAGTCAAATAACATAGATCAATCATGGATGTGTAGCATGGAAATTACATGTAAATGTGATCCACACATGCCTATTTCCAACTGATCCTACTTAACTTTATTGAGATCAATACTTCAAAATACTTAACAGAGTGTGTGATAAATTGAATACTTTATTTCTGCAGAAAATAAACTGAATGTAACTGTAGTTAACATAAAGCAACAAGCTAAATACAAACTCCCACTAAACTAAAGTATCCTCAAATAGACTGACACCCATATGAGCAGTGTGCTCGTGAAAGACTTTGGGTGGTAATCCCTTGGTAAGTGGATCCGCTATCATGGAGTTTGTTCTAATGTGTTCTATGAAAATCTGACCACTCTGTACTTTTTCCTTTACAACGAGAAACTTGATGTCAATGTATTTTGACTTTGTCAAGCTTTTGTTGTTATTAGAATATAAAACTGCTGATTTATTGTCACAATACAGTTTGAGTGGTCTTTCAACACCCTCCAAAATTCCCAGCCCAGTGACAAAATTTCGCAGCCATATTCCATGATTAGATGCCTCATAACATGCTACAAATTCTGCAGCCATGGTGGACGAAGCAATGAGTGTCTGCTTAGCAGACCTCCACGAAATCGCTCCACCAGCTAACAAATAAACATAGCCTGAAGTGGATCTCCTACTGTCTTGGCATCCAGCAAAATCGGAATCGGAATACCCAATGATCTCTAACTAATCCGATCTCTTATATGTGAGCATGTACTCCTTTGTTTTCTATAAATACCTCATAACCCGCTTGGCTGCCTTCCAATGATCCATGCCAGGGTTACTTAAATATCTGCCTAACATGCCGACTATGAACGCAATATCTGGACGCGTACATACTTGAGCATACATTAGACTCCCTACAGCCGACGCATAGGTCTTCTACATTTCCTTAATTTCAAGGCTATTCTTCAGGCATTGACTGAGACTAAACTTGTCTCCCTTAGCGACTGGGGTTTCCCCTGGTTTGCAATTTTGCATGCCAAATCTATTGAGAACATTCTCAATATAGTTCCTTTGTGACAATCCCAATATACCCCGAGAAAGATCCCGGTGTATCTCAATTCCTAACACAAAGGAAGCATTCCCAAGATCTTTCATTTCAAAATTCTGTGATAAAAATCTCTTGGTGTCATGTAACATGCCTACGTCATTTGTGGCAAGTAATATGTTATCGACGTACAAAACCAGAAAAATGTGTTTACTCCCACTGAACTTGTGATACACACAATCATCAACAACATTCGTTTCAAAACCATATGAAACAATGACTTGATGAAATTTGAAGTACCACTGACGAGAAGCCTGCTTGAGTCCATAGATGGATTTTGTCAATTTGCAAACCATATTCTTTGGGTCTCCCAACACAAAGTTTTCTGGCTGCACCATATAAATTGTTTCTTCAATGTCGCCATTAAGAAATGCTGTTTTGACATCCATTTTATGCAACTCAAGATCAAAATATGCAACAAGCGCCATAATTGTCCTAAAAGAGTCTTTCGTAGAAATCGGAGAGAAAGTCTCTTTAAAGTCAATTCCTTCTTTCTGAGTAAAGCCCTTTGCCACAAGACGTGCTTTATACCTCTCCACATTACCATTCGAATCCCTTTTGGTTTTAAATATCCATTTACAACCTACGGGTTTCGCACCATCCGGTAATGGAACAAGTTCCCAAACTTTATTATCTTGCATAGACTTATACTCTTCATTCATGGCTTCAATCCATTTATGAGAGTTGGAACTTTGTATAGCTTGACGGAAGTTGATTGGATCATCTTCCGACATTCCACTTTCTACCTCCTGTTCTTGGAGATACACGACATAATCGTCCGAAATTGCAAATTTCCTTTCTCTAGTGGATCGTCTTAATGGCGCAGATTCTTGAGGTTGTTGAGTTTGTTCCTCAGGAATGGGTTCCTCGGGAACAATTACCTCATCTTGAATGAGGGGTTGAACAACATTGCCCTGTCGAGGATCTGAAGTAACTTCTTGATCAATGACGGGTATAGAAACCTGCACATTGTCAAAAGTAGTGGTAGGAATTGGGATTGCTCCATTTTCCTCCTCGAAGACAATGTTCCTAACTTGATTTCTCCCCCCAAACTCAACATCCTCAAAGAACGTTGCAATTCCTGTCTCAAAAATCGACTTACTAGTGGGATCGTAAAACTTGTAACCCCGTGATCGTTCTGCATAACCAATAAAGTAGTTGCTAACCGTTTTGGAGTCTAATTTTCTTTCATGAGGCTTATAGGGCCTCGCTTCAGCAGGACATCCCCAAACACGCAAGTGCTTTAGACTAGGCTTTCGCCCAACCCAAAGCTCATACGACGTTTTTGCAGCTGCTTTTGTTGGTACCCGATTTAGGATATAAGTTGTTGTCTTTAAAGCCTCACCCCAGAGTGACTCTGGTAAAGTAGATTGACTAATCATATTTCTTACCATATCCTTAAGCGTCCGGTTTCGTCTCTTAGATACACCATTCATGCTAGGCGAACCTGGCATAGTGTATTGTGGGACGATTCCACATTCCTCTAGGTATTTAGCAAACGGTCCTGGACGTTATTCACCTGAGACGTCGTATCTGCCGTAGTATTCACCACCGCGGTCAGATCTAACGCTCTTTATTCATTTGTTGAGTTGTAACTCAACTTCAGCCTTAAATGTTTTGAACACATCCAAAGATTGCGACTTTTTATGTATAAGAAATAGGTAACCATGTCTAGAATAGTCGTCTATGAATGTTATAAAGTATTGTTGACCATTCCAAGAGGCTGTAGGGAATGGACCACAAATATCCGTATGGATTAATTCTAAGACGTCCGTAGTCCGATTGGCACCTGTTTTCTTTGTTTTAGTCTGTTTTCCCTTGATACACTGAACACAGATATCAAAGTCTGAAAAATCAAGGGAGTCCAAAATTCCATCAGACACAAGTCGTTCAACTCTAGATTTAGAGATGTGACCTAGGCGTTTGTGCCATAATGAGGCTGAATTTTTCTTATTTAATTTATGCTTAGTACCACGTGATTCCACATGCAAGGTTTCATTATAAGATGAAATAGTTTCACCCAAATATAGATTATCGAAAGCACTAAGTAAACTGGTACCAACAATATTTGAATTTAGAGATAAACTAAACTTAGAATTTTCAAATGAACAAGAGTATCCATATTTGTCCAAAACAGAAATTGAAAGAAAATTCCGTCTAAAAGACGGTACAACAAAAGTGTTTATCAAATCCAAATAACACCCAGTTTTTAACAATAATCTAAAGTGCCCTATTGGCTATTGCCTTCACTTCCACCGACTTGCCATCACCCACGTAAATGCGTCTTTCAGCATCAATTGGCTCTCGGTAGTTCAGGCAACCCTGCATAGAAACACAAATGTGAGTAGTAGCACCAGAATCTACCCACCAAGTGTTTCTTGGTACTGAAGCTAAATTGATCTTAGAACAGACCAAAACATGATGTGTACCTTTCTTTTCACGCCATGTGGCATATTTGGTACAATTCTTTTTCTTGTGTCCGTTCTTACCACAAAAGAAACAACAATTTTTAGTTTTCTGTTTCTTTTGCTCTGGACCCTTAGGAACAGCAACTTCTTTTCCCTTATCCTTCCTTTTGCCCTTACCTTTAGAGGTACTAGCCAGATGAGCACTTTCAGTCCTTTCTTGCTTCAATCTTTCTTCCTCTTGTACACAAAATGAAATGAGCTCATTAAGAGTCCATTTCTCCTTTTGACAGTTATAACTGACCTTGAATTGACTAAATTGTGCAGGCAGATAAATCAGAATTAAATGCACGAGCAAATCATCCGATAAGTCGGGCTTTAGTGCCTTAAGTTTTGAAGCAAGATGAGACATCTCCATGATGTACTCCCGAACATTACCTTTGCCCTTATACTTCATTGAAATCAAGTTCGCTAAGAGCGTACTTGTTTCAGCTTTATCATTTTTGACAAAACGATTCTGAATTTCCTCAAGGAACTTATTGGCAATGATATTGTCATCCGTAATTGCACCTCTGAAGGTCTCTGGAATCCCACGCTTCATGATCATGAGACTTAGCCTATTTGAACGATCCCACTTTTCAAAATACGCAATTTCCTCAGAAGCACTTTGTTCAGTGAGATCATTCGGTTTCGGCATTCTCAATGCCAAGTCTATGTCCATGCAGCCAAGAATAATCAGTATATTCTCTTTCCAGTCTTTAAAGTTTGTTCCATTTAACATTGGAACATTGTTCATGTTTGCAGATATAGAAGTAGTAGACATTAAAGCTGAATAAAGAACAAAAGTAAACTAAATTAACAATAATACTCACATCAAATAACCAAATAACTAGTCTATAAATTAATTAATTATATCGCAACATCTCAAGATACCTAGCACAACATTAATACCAAATCTTTGGATAGTGATATTAACTGTAAGTGGTACTCTTGGTGTAATGATCAAATATTGACAATAAAGTATGTCAAATAACAAATCTATCTTTGGATTGATTTATTATTCACATTAGGTTACCTTAATAAGTGTCACATGTTTATCATCACATGTGTGTGCAATTCGGCCAACTATTAGAGCCTTTCTTTGGACCGGATAATTCCCGCATGAATCACACAAACACATACATTATATCTAATTATTCCCCGAAGATCAATCTTACTCAAGAGAGGTTACTTTGGCAACATCTTGTGTAAATTGATATAAATAAAATATTAGATATAAATGTTGTACATAATTAATTAATTTTACTATCAGATACCTTGTCACTGCAAAAAACAGTGACAAACTGAAACTATCACAGTTATAAACTGTGACAATTCTGCATAAACTTGTCACTGCTAAAAACAGTGACAAGTTTGACGCGCGAAATAATAACTGTTTGTGTTCTTCTTCAAATTGAAAACGTTTAACATATAATATATATAGATAAATTAAAGCCTCATTAATATATATATATATAAGTTAAAATATATATACAACCGTCCATATATATATATATGTATTTATAACACCGATTATGCATCATCATAATGAATGATGGAAAATAATTGATCATGGAATAAAAGGATTGCAAATCAACAAAATAAATAAATTTCACAATCACTATATGAAATTCTTAAGCAATTACATAACCGTATGCATATATATATATATTTAAAGCAGTTTAAAGTATGTATAAATACATACACAACCGTGCATACATATATATATATGAAGCAGTTATATGTATACACAAATTGCCGATCATGATAAGCAATTAAATAATATATAACATTAATGAACAATGCTTGGCATGGATGTAAATACATAATAAATCATGCCCTCATAATATGCCAAATTGCCGATCATGATAAGCAAGCAATATATAGCATTAATGAACAATGCTTCGCATGGATGTAAATACATAATAAATCATGCCCTCATAATATGCCAAAGGTTGGCAGAAGCCAAAAAAAAAAAAAGTCAACAACAAACATGTACTTGATTGGCAGAATTCCATCAAATTAACTAAACATATATAAACATATATATTCACGACAGACATATATATATATATACGGCATTCAAAAAAAAAAAATTTACTCAAAGAATTGATAATGCAACCCCCCTCTGATACCACTTGTTGGATCCATAAATATACCATATCAATTCAATGAGAAGAATAGATTAAAAACGGATGCATACCCGAATCCATTTGTGATGATTGATTGAATTATTGTAGCAGATTTTAGTGCGAATTTTGTATAGCAATTTGCCTTCCAACCCTTTCCCCCTTAATTTCCTTATTTTCTCTTCTTGAGAGGATGTAGAGAATATGAGAATAACCAACTCTCTCTTTGTCTCTTGATGAAGAAGACGACATATATATAGGGATGGGTTGGGGACAATTGCATTAATTACATTAGTTCACTTGAACTATCCAATAATTCTATTTCCGCCCCTCATAGAAAAGAATTCACATAAGTGCATCTACACATTTGTTCCATAACAAAAAAATACCCTTAAGACTACTTAAAACTTAATTAGATCACATAATTAGAAGGCTTCTTAATGATAACACACATTAATAATTTACATGTGTGGTCCCAATTAAGATTAATATAAAATTAATCTAACAGGAACTGGGTGGCCGAGGGGAGGGAGAGAGACTCGAACCATTACACTCATGCAATCTACAAATACAATTTGAACTAAATGAAAAAAGTCTTGATTCTTATTGAGGGAGTAGTTATTGTTAATAGTATTATTAAGAATCCTCCATTCCAAAGAAGAATAATTGTAATCGTTATATGTGTGAGTAATTGTTGAATTTTGAAATGAATTTGTTCAGGCAACAGTGCTCAAGTATTGGGTATTTCTGTTTCCCCTTAGCTTTTTTTGTTTTTCTAGGATAATTTTTGAAAACATATATTTCGCTTCCATTTACAAGTCAAGTATGGTAATATATATATAGAGAGAGATACAAGAATAATTCAAGGTAATATTATGTTGATCCAAACAAAATGTAGTATTCAATGAAACTTGAAAGGGGTGCGGGGTGATACCGATGGCTAGACATAAATATTGGGATCTACAATAAATAAATCATTGTGAAAGGATGAGTGTTAGTTAGGAAAAATCCAACAATTCTACGTCATGCGATTCAAATTTTTCACGATTTGTTCGACAACTTATTAATGGTAGAATTATTGGCTGTAAGAATCAATATTGTTTTATGTTGAAGCACAATTTACACCAAATTTGATATACTAATAGCCATGACAATAATTATTTTAATTTTGGCAATACCTTTTCCTATGATTATGAAAAATATATATATAATATGTGCCCATTATCTTCATCAAAAGCTACGCCTTAAAATTATACTTTGGAAATCTATGTGGCATTTTGAAGAAAAAAATTTAGCATGTGTCTCCAAGTGACTCCTAAAACTTGATTGATTTGTACAATATTTTGTTGCTTTTAATTTAAAAAAGGAGAGAACTATATTTACTATGTGACATAAAAGTAATACAAAGAACTAGCTTTCAACCCATGCGATAAACAGGCATTTGATAT
The DNA here is from genome assembly GCA_021464415.1 of Lonicera japonica. Lineage (NCBI taxonomy): Eukaryota > Viridiplantae > Streptophyta > Magnoliopsida > Dipsacales > Caprifoliaceae > Lonicera > Lonicera japonica. The sequence continues at coordinate 90,855 of JAKCWG010000156.1, read as the reverse complement.
TTTATAAACAGATTAACTAGTCGGGTAATTGCAATATATAGCTATCGAACTAAAGCCCACGAACTATCTCAAGATGCTAATTATTTCAGAAAAAATTATATATATTGCAATAGGAACCACAATCCATAATGTTATTTAAGGTAAGCTAATTCTTTTACTGAATCACTATGCAAATTAAACAAATTCATTCATGCACAATAAAATCAAGAGTGCAGAGAATGATACCTCAAATTAATTTCACTTTGATTGTACATTTTCTTCAAATGTTCATTGTGAATATGTAGTTGAAATTGAATGATTTAATAGCGATTATTTAGTATAAATAATTTAGTCGTTTATCATCATGTATTTTCTTTTTCTTTCTTTCAAATCAAACATACATTTTACTAAGAGTATCTCCAATGGAATAACCAAAATTGAATAATCAAAAGGACTTTTGATTATTCATCTTGTAAGTTGTTAAAGTTAACAAGAAAATCAATGCACTTTTATTCCAGGCCGTTTGATTACAGATAACGTGCTTATCGCTCATAGGACCAATCATTTTCTTCAATGCAAAACTAAATGAAGGTCGGGCTATGTTTCCTTAAAGCTAGACATGAGCAAGGCCTATGACATTGTTGAGTGTAATTTTATTCGGGGAATAATGATTAAATTGGGCTTTCATGCATGCTAGATTGAGTTGATTATGAAATGTATTTCTACAGTAACATATACGGTAATCCTTAATGGTGTTCACTTGGGCTATTTCTTCCCCAAGAGAGTTCTTCGTCAGGGAGATGCTCTTTCAGAAGATAATGACTCTATAAAGTAAAGTTCTTCAACGGACTCAACGTCATCGGGTTGTTTAGTGAGACTAAAAATATTTACTTCAACCTTCATGTTACCAAATGTTAATGTCATATTACCATTTCGACAATTTATTAGTGCATTAGCCGTGGCTAGAAAAGGTCGGCCTAAGATGTAACGCCCCAAATCCCGTTAAGAGGATTTCTCCTCCGGGACCCGGTTCGTTACTGGTGCCTTACGTCGACGGCATTTTAACTGAACAAAACTCATATGTAAAACATAGAAATCCGCAAACTAAACAGAAAGAATATTTCCAGTTCACAAACTTTATCCACAAAAGAAAACGAGGCACTACAATTCAACAACCAGCCTCCAACGAGGTCCCAAGTACAACGTTTTTCCAATCTCCACATACAATAATATTAGTAAGGGTTCAATACGTGTATCACTAACAATATAACAACCATGGGTTTTATACAAGAATCTAACACATCTTATTGACAAAATTCTAGGAGTAATGGTATAGAGGCAGTCTAAGAGGACGCATCTTCATTCTCCCATTTCCCAGAAGAACCTGCAGAGAAATCTGGATGGAAAGTAATTGGGGTGAGTCAAACAGACTCAGTGGGAATCATATATATATTTATATATAATGGGCTTTATGCAAAAGACAATGTTCAGAAAATCTTTTTGTAAAATAACATGGAATCCCTCATATATGTATACATAGATAGTAGCTAAAAATGAAGCCTTTTCTTTGAAAACCCGCGAATAATGCATACTCAATATAAAATGGAATCCTATGGCACATTTAACGTATTTCATCTTATAAATCTCGAGCCATAGTCTCGTAAATCTCACCACTATCCAAGCGTACAACCAGGTCTGCATTTCGTGGCCTTTCAACCACGCGGCAGCAGGGCCTCCCGTTATTTTCCGTGCACAGTTTTGGGTCTTGCACCCAGGGGCTCTCTGTCCCAACCTAAAGTCTCAATCGTTAGAGACGAACCTGGGACCTAACATGGACTAGTGCTAGCTTATGATGTCAATAACATATCAACCGGCTCATTTAGATTGTAATTGTGCCATAAAACATGATTCCCATTAATCACATAGAACATGTATAATGCAATCGATACAAAATATCTCATATCCACAATTTATAACATCATAATAACTTATAGGCAAAGGTTTTAACATAAAGAATCCGCCACTTGAACCCTTAAGGATAAGTATTAAATTTTATAATAGGAATTATTAACAAATTATAGGGTTCGAAGTGGGTTTTCATGTGAACCAAGAGAATAGCCATAATCTCTTGTTAAAACATGTATTTTAATATATAATAAGGCTATACGAATCATTAATTTCAACACCAAAGCGATGCATCAATATATACTCAAGAAACCCGTTTTACATTTCTGTACCCAAATATAACACCACATGAAACCAACGGAAGAAATCTCATATCAACCATTTTGAATAGTTTTAATAACTTATAAACAATGTTTCGTAACATAAAATCACCACTTGAACCCGTACAAGTAAACATTTGGCTTAGTAAAATAATTCATCAACCATCAAATGGCTCCAAAATGGGTTTTGTGCAAAATCAAGTGAATAGCCTCAATTTCTGTTGAAACACATATTTTTAAACGATAAACAGGCTATCCGAATAACCAAATTTCGATGTAAAGGCGTAGTTTCACATAATTCCCAAAACCCATGTAGAAACTAGGTATATATGTGTATAAACATGTCGAGGAATGATAATCAAGTAATAATAAGTTGTAAAATAGAGTTTAATGTTAGATTCCTACCTCAAGGAAGTTAGGTCGTCATACTTGAAGGGCTGAGTCGAGCTAAGAACCGTTGAATTGCAAAATCCCCAATCCTATGCTTTGTGCCCTAGCCATGGAGGAAAGAAGGATAAAGAAGATGAAGATCGAGGTTTGTTTATAGGTTGAAATATAGATGAGAACCTCTCTGAAACCCCTTAGAAATGAGCTCTCAACTCTCTCTAACTCCCTCTTAAAGTTGTGGCTCAAAAATGGGGGAGGATGGGTCTTAAAAGGGCGTAAAAATGGCCAAAACCGACTTACTATTGTACCATGATTGATCATGGTCTCCCCATGATCGATCATGGAGTCCACTGCTAGCACATGCATTTTCGATCTGGAGCACTGTTCGTATTTTGGTCATAACTTCTTGCTCGGAACTCCGATTGAGGTGATCTTTATGTCCACGGAAAGATAATTCAAAGCTATACAACTTCCTAAGAGGAAGTATCCTTAAATTATGGATGAATAAATCCCAGAAATTCGTAGAAGACAGCGCTCTGCCGACACGCTACCGAATGAACAGATTTTTGTAACTCGCGTTGACCCACGAAAAGTGTGAATTAGCTTCCGGTCAAAACACGAAAGTTGTAGGTTGTATCAAAGCCTAAACATAATTGCAAACGGAGGCTTAATCGAACAAGTAACGAAGAAGTTACGATACCTCGAAATTGGCAAAAATTAAGAAATCGCGTAAAGTGAAAACACGCGACTAACACCTCGATTTTGATTTGGACCACTCGAATTATGAAACGATCGTTCCCACAAACTTGATATACCTACTATGATGTGTCAGAGGTGTTGGATCAGCTAACAAGGGTCAAAAAGAAAAAGTTCATGCCTTAACGGAGATTAAGCATTAACAGGGCTTGGGAATGGAACACGGGGTATTACATAAGATAATAGGAATATGTTTGCCTTGGGTAGGATGGGTATCAAGGACGATGAAATCGACAGGATAATAAAAGTCTGCAACTTTTACGATGACATCTTCTATTATACCCCTAGGAATTTTGACGGAACGATCTACTAGACTTAACCTGATGTCAGTCTTTTTCAAATCACCTAACCCCAATTGTTGATAAACGGAATATGGAAGTAGGTTCACACTAGCTCCTAAATCTAATAAAGCTTGTTCCTCAAAATTTTCTCCTATCTTACATTTGACAGTTGGACTACCCGGATCTTTGTGTTTAATCACAGTTTGTTTTTGTAAGAAGGGGGTGCAATGCTGGGCTATGAAGGCTTCTTTGGGAACACTAGTTTTTCTTTTGACTAGATATTTAATAAATTTAGCATAAGAAGGAATTTGCTTTATGGCAGTGAGAAATGGGATATTGATTTGAAGATTTTGAAAAACATCTAAAATTTCACTGTATTGAGAATCCTTTTTATTATTGACTAGTCTAGATGGAAAAGGAGCACGTGGAATCATTTCTTTTGGGGTACTGTCAATTTGAGGACCTACAGCTTGATCATTTTTATTAGTTTTAGGTAAATTCATCCTCGTTTCTTCATTCTCATTTTCTTTCTTCTCGGCTTGTGATTTATTGTCCTGAAACTCAATGTTTTCTTGATTTCGTTGTTGTTTAGTCGTATCATTAGATGGAAGTGTATTAACAACATTAGCATGTTCAGCTTGGCGTTCTAAATTAGACACATTAGCTCCTATATTAAAGTTTGTTCTACCGTTTGGATTTGGCTCAGGTTGGCTTGGTAGGGAACCTTTTTGTCTTTCAGCTAAGGCAGAGGTGAGTTGGCTCAATTGACTCTTAACACATTGTTAGAATTGAAGTTGACTTTTAGCTAAAATATCAATATTATGTTCTAACTTTTGGATTCTTTGATTTGTTTGTTGAGTGGATTGATCTATGGTCATGGCCAGCATTTTAAAAGTATCTTCAACATTAGGTGGATGATTAGTGGATGGGACTGGAGCATTGTAATTTCGCATAGGTTCGGGAACTATTTCCCTATTATGGTTGACCTGATGTTGGAAGAACTGTTGTTAAGGGACCATTGGTCCAGCTTGTTGAGGGACTGGCCTATTTTAGGAACCTTGAAAACTTGGTGGACGACCTACGTTTTGTTGTTGCGAAGAAATATTTTGACTCCAAGAAAAATTAGGGTGAAATCGTATATCAGGGTGGTATCTATTACCAAAAGTATTTGCAGTAGGTTTACCAAAAGTATTAAATGCACACACTTGTGCATCAGAATCAGAGCAATAAAAAGGACAGGCCTGGGTAGTATGATTTAAGCTAGAGCATAACCCACATGGGTTACTGACATTTAAAACTGGGCTCGGGTTGTTTCTAGTCGAGATAGTCAAAGCATCAAATTTCTTACTTAAGTTTTGAACACCAGTAGCTAGACTCTCCATGACAGATTTTAAGTCTGGGTCAGTTTTAACTTCATACATGCCGGGTTTCCTAATTGAAGTATATTCATCACGGTACATGTATTCGCTACTACTATTCCAGTTTTGTGCACTCTCAGCTAATTCCTCTAAAAATGTATAGGCTTGATCAGGAGTTTGGTCTTTAAATTTTTCTTTATGCATGGATTCAATCATTGTATGATTCATTGGGGAAAGACCCTTATAAAAGAAATGGAAAAGACTCGCTTTATCAAAACCATGGTGTGGACATTTGATTAATAAATCATGAAAACGCTCCCATGTTTCATTGAATTCCTCATCTACTTTACCCCTAAATGTGCTAATAGCATCTCTCATTGATTCAGTCTTTTGCACAGGGCAAAATTTTGACATAAACTTCCTAGCTAGTTGTTCCCATGTTTTGATTGAATTAGGAGGAAGAGAGTTCAATCACCAAGCTGCCTTATCTTCTAAGGATAAAGGAAATAGTCTAAGCTTGACACCATCATCATCTAGGTTTTGGTTCTTAAAGGTGCTACAGATTGTAAGGAATTTCCCTAAGTGAATGTATGGTTGTTCACTATCAAGGCCATGAAACTTAGGTAGCATGTTAATGGTAGCAGGCCTAATTTCAAATTGAGTTGCATTAGTGGTTGAAAGGGTGATGCACATAGGAGGCTCAGCGGTGACAGGAGCGAAATAGTCATTTAATGTATGATTATTAGCCATTGTGAGATTTTCAAGTGGAAAGATTATTTGTTTTCTAATTATTCGACCACTTCTAAGTTGCATAAACTATGCAATATCCTAATTGCAAGAAAATCCTACGGGCAATCTATTGCACAATGAATTTAGTGAGGGCTGAGAATTTTAATATAATTAATGATCTAGGCTTATCCTACTTTGATTGAGAAAATTGTAGGCTTACCAGTTAAGGCTTCCAATATAACAACCGGTTAAGTTCCCAGGAAATACTGGAGGGGTCACAAATGGTCCCACTTAAAACCCAGTTACCTTCGACAGTAAACTGCCGTTTTGAACAATTAACTTGCATTGTCTAATTAAATTTAGATTAAGAATTTAAGGTGTGACGCCCCGAATCCCGTTCTGAGATTTTCACCTCCAGGACCCGGTTAATCACGGATGCCGTGCGCGACGACAGATTTAAAAGATAAAATCCACAACTCTTTAAAACAAATTCTTAAATAAAATGTCAAGTTTTACAAATGTTCGGCATGTGGAGTTCATTTAAATAAAAACCAAACCCGTGAGGTTTACAAAGCATATTTACACAAACACAATCACATTCAACTCCACATATATATAAAAAACCATTTATACAAATCCATAGTCCATTACCCAAAATAGTTGTAAAGTCCATACATAATTATAAGGAGTTTAATAGAAAAAAAGGTTATATACAACTAAGTCCTTGGTTTAAGGACTACAAAAGATATAGGTCATCAGAGGCTACTAGACTCCTAGACCACGCGCCAATCCCCAATGCTTAACCTGCAAAACTGTTTAGAAAACGGGGTGAGCCAAATCCGGGCTCAGTGGGAACTATATAGGTTTATATAGAAAATAATTATTTTACGTCAATGCAGTAGTTTGAAAACCATGCAATGCAATGCAACACACACACCCGAGCGTGCAAAACCCACTAGGAATCCCATCCTAGTCACCAGGAAGCTGACTAGTAGATCAACCTATTCCATCCCTAAATTTCCCATGGAATACCCTAAGCCAACTTTCACATTGCTAGGGAATCGAGGATATAAACCTACTTGAGTCCGTTCTCATGTAACTCAAGGCTATACTATGCTATTCGGTGCGTAAACCATAAATTATGACAATTGGCCAAGTATCTATTGTTTTCTCTTTAGTTATAGTACGTTATGGATTCTATACTTGGCCACCTACAAGGCATTACCACTAGCTCGTCCTCACAACCAAACCATGTTCTCACGCTCGTATATTATGTTTCTATGGCCATTAGCTAATAATGCTTTCCACTTTATCTGTTAGTAGATTATGTAATGCCCCGTGTTCCTTTTTCCGCGTTGACCATCTCTTAAGCCCGATATGGCTTAATCTCCGTCAGAGAGCGAGCATTGGAACCCGAGCCTTTTGCACTCAACCAGATAGTTCTATAATGTCATGTTAGTTATATTTAGTTTGAGGGAGTGATCGTTACGTTATTCAGGTGGTTCGGGTTGAAACCGAAGCGTAAATCGCGTGTTTCGACTTTTCGCGATTCGTAGATTTCTAGCCAACTTTGAGAGATCATAACTTCTTCATCCGATGTCTAAATGACTCTCCCTTTTCGGCCACGTCTTCATTTCTTTTCCCTCTAAACTTTTGTGTTTGGGCCGAGTCGAGATTCAGCCGTTTGGAGGTCCGTTTCGGCCTCAGAAAGTCATTTGTAGTTGCAGTGACTTCCATGATCGATCATGGAAGGGCCATGATCGATCATGGTCCTCCATAGAATTCCAGAACGCTTCATGATCAATCATGGGGGACCCATGATCGATCATGGTTCACCTATAAGTCGGTTTTGAGCGTTTTTAAGTCGTTTTTAAGCCATTTAACTGTAACGACCCGGTCGCACCTCAGTACGATATTGTCCGCTCTGGGTAGCGTCCTAGCCAGGCCTCAGCCCCAGGACATCTACCCTCACGGCTTTGTTTTTGGGAGCTCACGACCAGCTTCCCAGGGGGTCACCCATCCCTGGATTGCTCTGGTCCAAGCACGCTTAACTTCGGAGTTCTCATGGGATCCGAAGCCAGTGAGCTACCCAAAAGGCCTCGTACTTAATTAGCGACCACATCTTACTTATATGGGTCTCCAAGGATCCCCCAACTTCCGGTGTGGGATGCCCCCTTTGAGCTACCATTCCTCCACACAAGGGAGTACTCATCGCTCGAGCTACCATTCCTCCACACAAGGGAGTACTCATCACTCAGGGCGTCACATCCTTCCCCCCAAGGGAATCGACGTCCTCGTCGACACACCGTACTCTATGGGGTCCGCTCTGATACCATTTGTAACGACCCGGTCGCACCTCAGTACGATATTGTCCGCTCTGGGTAGAGTCCTAGCCAGGCCTCAGCCCCAGGACATCTACCCTCACGGCTTTGTTTTTGGGAGCTCACGACCAGCTTCCCAGGGGGTCACCCATCCCTGGATTGCTCTGGTCCAAGCACGCTTAACTTCGGAGTTCTCATGGGATCCGAAGCCAGTGAGCTACCCAAAAGGCCTCGTACTTAATTAGCGACCATATCTTACTTATATGGGTCTCCAAGGATCCCCCAACTTCCGGTGTGGGATGCCCCCTTTGAGCTACCATTCCTCCACACAAGGGAGTACTCATCGCTCGAGCTACCATTCCTCCACACAAGGGAGTACTCATCACTCAGGGCGTCACATTAACACCCCCACAACCCCCACTTTCGTGCATCCAACGCAGAGAGGGAGTAAGGAAGGGTCTAGAGAGCTCTAGAGAGCTCTAGAGAAGAGATCACGCACATCTCTCATCTCCCATCCAAGATTGGAGTGCGGAATCGTTTCTTCTTCACTATTCATCATCCTTCTCGCTTTCTTCTTCCGTTGGAGCTTGCGTTGGAGCTAGGGCTTGGGCAATACGGCTTCTACGCTTCATCAACTTGCGGGTTCGGCTTGTCTAAGGTGGGGACACTAGTACTAAAACTTTCTTTCCAACGTTTGATTGATGATTAGCGATTTAAACTACAAATTGGGGATTTTCTTCACAACTACATGTTGCTTGCATCTCTTGGGGATTGGGCTAGATAATTCTTAGATTAATGATAGATATTGATAGATTATCACTCCTACAGCGTGATTGATTATCTAGTTCCACGATTTAGCATGCGTAGCTAGAGGTTCATGTGAAACCAATTCCGTAGCTATCCGTAAGACTTATAAATTGTGGTTTTTAGGTCTTGTGCGTATTGATAGATGACTGTGGGTTAGTAATGATAGCGACACACATCTATACCACTAGATACGATCGAAGGGTATTATTTATGATATATGTGGTGAGAATCCATTACGGTGGAGCCATAAGCCTTAGTGTACGAGTCTAGTGGCTTGCGTAGAGTGTGCTAGGCACTCCTAACGAGAGTTTAGTCTCGATACTCCTTAGAACACATGAAACATAGTTGTTAGGGCACGGATTGCCCCTGGTCATGGACACGGACACCTAGGCGAGTTGTATTGGTATGCCGGATGAGCTAGATTCATAACAACCAACACATGGCTTGATAGGATGAAGTGAGTATCGTCATAAAACACGTAATGAGACATATGATGTTAATAATGAATACTTGGCTTAATGATATAGCTAGTGAATCATTATGGAACACATACGGCCTTAGTTGAATACACGTATCACATGATGAGGTGTATAACGCGATTACCAAATCAATTGGCCTTATTATGAGAATGATCATGTGACGATAAACGTATGAAGTATACGAGTAATGAATACTCTTGTAGAAATGATTGACGATGATGTCAATGATGATAAATGGATGAGTGGGCGCTTGTATGATTATATATGTGATGGTTAGCCATATGTGTGATGTATGATTGATGATGATGATGATATTCATTGTGGGAAATGAATGAATGTGATGTATGTTACTGTGATCACACATATGGGCTGGATATGATGATATGCCGAGCACCGGGTAGCTCCCCGTGACTCGAAGGAGGGCCGCCTATTGCCGCCCATGGGTGAAAGGCCCTAAACCGTGCACGGGGAAAATGAAGTCGGTGACTCCGCCGGTGGTTGTGTGTGCCCAAAAAGGAGAGCCCACTCTAAGTATCTTGCCTTCCAACTGGACTATGTGTCCTTGGTTAGATGAGTTTCCCCGGCAAGCGGAGCAGGTCCCGTGTGCCACTACTTACCCAAAGGGTGAGTCCCCGAGAAGTAGTTAGGCTACTAATGGTCATCACCCACTAGGGTATCGCCTGGTGTAGTTTCTCCAGAGTGTCGATGTGGTTTGTATGTGGTGTTCTCCTCGTTAACTATTCAGGGTGTTGTCCCCGAGAAAGTGACTGTCGCGTGGGTTATCACCGAATGACCTACTTGGAGAACTAAGTCCCTGAACCACTCCCCACCTAGAGGAGACATGGACAAGAGCTTGGGATCCTTCGGGACTCGCTGGATTCTCTGTTCTGGGCCTGGTCAGACCGCGGGGTGAAACTGAGGCACTATACTAGAGATATGATACGGATTGTTGTGTTGTGGATGTGAATTGTTTATATTATCATTATTATTGTATTGTATCATATCTTGTATGGCATGGTTGGTGATATGTGGCCTCGAGCGAGTGTGCCTTTAGTAAGAACAATGATGTAGACTAACGTAAAGGAACATAATATACACAGGAAAGCGTTGGCCAATCATAATGTATTAACAGATAAAGTGAAAAGCATTGATAGCTAATGGCTATAGAAACCTGGTATACAAGTGTGAGTACGTGGCTTGGTTGTGAGAACGAAGTAGGGAAAATGCCTTGTAGGTGGCCAAGTATGGAATTCATAACGTACTATAACTAAAAAGAAAATAATAGATACTTGGCCAACTGTCACAACATACGGTATATGTACTGGATGGCATAGTATAGCCTTGAGTTACACTTGAGAATGTATTAAGTAGGTTTATATCCTCGATTCCCTAGTAATGTGAGAATTGGCTCAGGGTATTCGATGGGAAGTCTAGGGAAGGAAGAGGTTGATCGGATAGTCAGCTTCCTACTGACTAGGATGGGATTCCTGGTGGGTTTTGCACGCACGGGTGTGTGAGTTGCATTGCACTGCATGGTTTTCAAACTAATGCATTGATGTAAAACCACTATTTTCTATATAAAACCTATATAGTTCCCACTGAGCCCGAATTTGGCTCACCCCGTTTTCTAAACAGTTTTGCAGGTCAAGCATCGGGGATTGGCGCGTGGTTTACTAGTCTAGTAGCCTCTGATGTCCTATATCTTTTGTAGTCCTTGAACTAAGGTCTCAGCTGTATATAATCTTTTGTTTTATTAAACTCTTTGTAATTATGTAATGGGCTATGGATTTGTACAAATGGTTTATATATATATATGTGGAGATGAATATGATTGTGTTTGTGTGAATGCGCTTTGTAAACCTTACGGGTTTGGTTTTTATTTAAGTAAACTCCACATACCGAGAATTTGTAAAACTGGACATTTTATTGAGGAAAAGTTTTCAAAAGTCATGAATTTTATATTTTAAAGCCGCCGTCGCGTACGGCATCCGTGATTAACCGGATCCCGAAGGTGAAAATCTCAGAACGGGATTCGGGGCGTCACAGATTATGAGTGGCCAACGCTATCCTATGTATATTATGTTCATTTATGATAGTGTCTTTGTCATTGTTCTTACTAAAGGTACACTCGTCCGAGGCAATATATAATCAACCATGCCATACAAGATATGATACAATACAATAATAATGATAATATAAACAATACACATCCACAACACATCAATCCGTATCATATCTCCTGTATAATGCCTCGGTTTCACCCCGCAGTCTGACCAGGCCCAGAACAGATAATCCAGCGAGTCCCGAAGGATCCAAAGTTCTTGTCCATGTCTCCTCTAGGTGGGGTGGCAGCTCAGGGATTTGGTTCTCCAAGGAGGTCATTCGGAGATAGCCCACACGACGGTCACTTTCCCGGGGAACAACACTCCGAATAGTTAACGAGGTGAACGCCCATACAAGCTTCCACAACACCCTAGAGAAACTACACCAGGCGATACCCTAGTAGGGTGATGACCATTAGTAGCCCAACTACCTCCCGGGGACTCACCATTTGGGTAAGTAGTGGCACACGGGACCTGCTCCGGTAGCCGGGGAAACACTATAGCCCAGAACACATAGTTCTGTGGGAAGGCAAGATACACAGAGTGGGCTCTCCTTTGTGGACAAGCACAACCACCGGCAGAGTCACCGACTTCATTTTCCCCGTGCACGGTTTAGGGCCTTTTCACCCACGGGCGGCAATAGGCGGCCCTCCTTCGAGTCACCGGGAGCTACCCGATGCTCGGTCAATCATATCCAGCCCATATGTGTGATCACAGTAACATACATCACATTTATTCATTCCCCACAATGAATATCATCATCATCATAAATCATACATCACACATATGGCTAATCATCATACGTATAATCATATAATCGCCCACTATCCATTTATCATCATTAACATCACCGTTATTCATTTCTACAAGTGTAGTCATCACACGTATACTCCATTCGTTTATCGTCACATGATTATTCTCATAATAAGGCCAATTGATTCATTATTAATGTCATATATCTCATTATGTATTTTATGATGATACTCACGTCATCCTATCAAGCCAAGTATTGGTTATTACGATTCTAGCTCATCCGGCATACTAATACAACTCGCCTAGATGTTCGTATGCATGACCATGGGCAATCCACACCCTGATAACTATGTTTTATGTGTTCTTAAAGAGTATCGGGATTAAACTCTCGTTACTAGTGCCTAGCACGCTCTACGCAAGAGACTAGACTTGTACGTTAAGGCTTATAGCTCCACCGTAGTTGGTTCTCACCACACATACCATAAATAATACCCTTCGATCGTATCTAGTGATATAGATGTGTAGCACTATCATTAATAACCCACAATCATCCATCTATAAGCACAAGACCTACAAACCACAATTTATAAGTCTTACGGATAGCTACGGAGTAGGTTTCACATGAACCTCTAGGTACGCATGCTAAATCGTGTAACTAGATGATCAATCACGCTGTAGGAGTGATAATCTATCAATATCTATCACTAATCTAAAAATTATCTAGCCCAAACCCCAAGAGATGTGGACAACACATGATTTTGCTCAAAATCCCCAAGTTGAGTGCAAGACTCTAATTCATCAATCAAACATTGAAAAACAAGTTTTAGTACTAGTGTCCCCACCTTAGACAAGCCGAATCCGCAAGTTGATGAAGCGTAGAAGCCGTATCGCCCAAGCCCTAGCTCCAACGCAAGCTCCAACGGAAGAAGAAAACGGGAAGGATGATGAATAGTGAAAGAGAAAGCGATTCGGAACACAAATCTTGGACGGGGGATGAAAGATGTGTATGATCTCTTTTCTCTCTCTCTAGAGCTCTCTAGACTCTCCCTTACTCCCTCTCTGTGTTGAATGCTCGAAAATGGGGTTATGGGGGTGTTAAATGACTTAAAAACGGGTTAAAAATGTTCAAAACTGACTTACAGGTGAACCATGATCGATCATGGGATCATGAAACCTTCTGGAACTCTCTGGAGGACCATGATCGATCATGGCCCTTCCATGATTGATCATGGAAGTCACTGCAACAACAAATGACTTGCTGAGCCCGAAACGGGCCTCGAAACGCCTGAATCTCGACTTGGCCCAAACACGAAAGTTGTAGAGGGAAAAGAAATGAAGACGTGGCTGAAAACGGAGAGTCGTTTGGATATTGGATGAAGAAGTTATGACCTCTCAAAGTTGAACAAAAATTGACGAATCGCGAAAAGTCGAAATACGCGATTATCGCCTCGGTTTAAATCCGAACCACTCGAATCACTAAACAAACACTCACATGAGTGGAAGGAGGCTAATATGACTAATAAAGGGTACTAGATCATTACGAGGCTCTCCGAATGAGAAATTCACCACCCGAGATGAATTAAATGGACGAATTAAAGCAACTACGAGGAAACGAAAGAACGGGGTGTTACATAAGGCCCGGGTGTAACAAGTGCAGGGTGATGTTTAACCTAGGTGGGCAAGAATTGGTGATGAAATCCAATTCTTATCTTAATAGGAAAGTTGCCCTTAACTAATATATTAATGCAAATGCGAAATTAAATATGCACAAATAAAGAAGGAAATAAATAAATAATATATAGGGACCTAAGTGCAAAGCGTCTAAGTTATCTAACCTAAAGGCTAGAACAAATAAAATAAATAATGAAGGAAATACTTTTTATTTTATTTATTTTATTTTTTTTAGAATTTTTTAGAATTTTTTTTAATAATAACAAAAACGAAAAAAGAAATAAAACCATTTTTTTTAGAATTAATAAGAATTTTTTTTTTCTTCAGATTAAACTTTGAGTAGAAAATTGCAAGGTCAAATCCTTGCTGCAGCACTGAATTTTTTAGGTCCGGAAAATATCAAAGGTGAGAGTTAACTTAATACGGAACCTTTGGAAAAATCCGAGTGGGTTTCAGGAATTTTTATTTTTTTAACTTTCTGGTTTTACGAAAATAATAATAATAAAAAACGAAATCAAAATAATAATAATAAAAAATCCGAGTGGTTTTACGATTAATAATTTTTTTTTTCAGAATAATGTTTCTTTCTTAATAAAAAACGAAAATCAGAATAAAAGTTTCTGGTTTTTTTTTTCAAATTTTCTGTGGTTTTTTTTTTAAATAAATAGGGAGGGAGGGAGAGGGTCTAAGAACTATATAGGATTTCTTCAAACTTTCTTGAAAATTATGAAACTTGAAATTGGCAACGGCGCCAATGATTTAAGGGGAATTTTTATAATTAAATTATCGTTGCTTAATTCCACACTTAAATGCAATAAAAATCCTACTTTATGTAAAATTAATTAAATTAGTATATCGAATAAGTAGGAGTCAATTCAAATCCAAGCTAATATCTTAAAAGTAGTAGAGTTTGTCTAAATCCAATATTTTAGGAACCAAATTAAAACAGTTTTCAAATTTTGATTTTGAAATTATCTAAACTAATTAAACTAAACTAATTAAATTAAATCAAGCAAGCAAATAATCAATAATAAGAAATCTCAAGGAAAGAGAATCCACCACCATGGATATAAACAAAAAAGTATCTAATTATATTTTTAACATTCATCCCTACCATATAAACAAATTCAAAATCACCATCATTCTTTCTTTAAAACTAATGTAAATAAAAATAGGCATCGCCTATATCCCCAAATTGGTGATCACAAGAGATCCTTCCTTTATTTTAAAAACAATTAAAATACTAGAAAGAAAACACACGTTATAGTAATAGTAATTTCAAAATCTATTTTAATTCGGGACAAATAATTAAAAATAAACTAGAATTAAATTAAGCCCATTACATCCATGGCGGTTTCATCCCTCTCCTTTGGGAGAGAGTTTAGCCAAGCATATTAAATAAAGAACACATTAAAATAAAATAATAATTCATCATTAAAATTAAAACTAAAGTACTTAAATACAAACTATAAAAAATTAGAAAGCTAGAAAGTGTCCCTGTTTGTAATGCTCGAACTGGCGTGTACCGCACGGCTTTACGCTGTCAACTTCTTCTCCTTCAATACTTCGGCCGCATGGCAACTAGTATATGGAGGATTTCTCTCTCTAGAACTCTCTAATAAAATCTATATTCTATCTATTTTCCCTATATATTTTCTTCTATATTTTTCTATATCTTTTCTTCTATATATTTAGGTGTAGAGAATGGGTCTATATATAGGAATGAGAGATAGAAGTTTACAAGGTTTAGGAAACTAGAATTGTAGAGGAAATAACAACTTTGAGTTCAA
Organism: Lonicera japonica; assembly: GCA_021464415.1. Taxonomy (NCBI): domain Eukaryota; kingdom Viridiplantae; phylum Streptophyta; class Magnoliopsida; order Dipsacales; family Caprifoliaceae; genus Lonicera; species Lonicera japonica. The sequence goes on along the minus strand of JAKCWG010000156.1, from coordinate 75,217 downwards.
TTAAGATTCTAATTAAGAGAGAGAATAAGGAGTTCTATTCAAATTAGGAGAGAATATTGAATTAGAATATTCTTTCTTCTTTGTCATCTTTTTGATCTTCAATAAACTTCTTCCACCTTTTTAGACTTTTTATTATAATTTTCTTCTTTCCTACAAAAAGACAAAATAAATATTAATCCTCCATAATTTAAGCATTAATTATATTATAACAAAATATTATTTGCGAGTTAAAATAACAATTTTGAGTACTTATCACCGATCCTCTTTCCCCACGAAGGGAATTTTTTTGGATTCTTCAAGATAAGAATTCTTCGCATTCCCCACGATGGAAATTTTCTCCGATCCCCTTTCCCCACGAAGGGAAATAACACTTTCCACGTGTTCCCGACGAAGGGAATTTTCTGAATTCCTCAAAAAAGGAATTCTTCGCATTCTCCACGATGGGAAATTTTTTCGATCCCCTTTCCCTACGAAGAGAAATAACCTTTACCGCACATTCCCCACGATAGGAATTACTTCGTCCACATATTCCCCATGAAGGGAATCTTTTTTCACATTTTAGCCCAAATCCTCACAAAAGGAATCATCAAAAGACAAGAATCATTTTTTCACTTCTCCCCAAAAGATGGGAAACCTTCTTTGAAACACTTTTTCGCAGTAATCACCTGGATTTGGTAAAATGTCAAAACTCCCTGTATGAATAGTTAAAAATCCAGTACGCCGAGGGTAAAATTGCACCACTAAGGGTAGACGGAAGAAAAGATTGATGTATCGTGTAGCCTAGTCGAGAGGAAAGGGGCGGTCGTGGATTGCATCGCCCAAGACACAATGAAATTCATGTGCCATAATGGTATATTTTGATTCAAGTATCAATAAGTTGAGATTTACGCGAGAGTCGTGAATCGTTATCTTCTTATCATCCCAGAATTCCTACAAGCAAGAATCCCGGAGTGAGAGGGTCTATGAACACCCCAATCCACGACTCTCGTGTGAACACTGGTTTTTTTATAAAAATAAGCATTTCACAATAGGTCTTGAGTCATCATGCATATAGAAGACTGTTAGGAAAGACCCTGACTATGAATTCGTCAGGAGTCTGATTCGACCAATGATGTCACTTCGCTTACTAAAACGGGGATCGATCTGCCCGGTCAAGTCGCGAGGTGCGGGGCAACGCCCCGTTAGAAAAATTGAGTTTTTTAGGTGCTTCGAGGCAATTTTAAAGTGCCAGCCGCAGCCCCCCAATCGCATGGCTACCTGCCAGCCGTACGGCTGGGACACAACCGCATCCCACCAACCACACGGCTACCTGCTAGCCGTACGGCTGGGACACAACCGCATCCCACCAACCACATGGCTACCTGCCAGCCGTACGGCTGGGCCCCAACTTCAGCCTCCAACCGCAGCCTCCAACAGCACGCCCCAGCTACACCCCCTGTGGCTACCCCTTGCGACTGGCCTCTTTTAGAACATTTTTGGCGAAAATTTCTCTATAAATAGGAACCTTGTGGTCTCATTTAGGAGGATCAACACTCAATAGAGTTTTTAGAAAGGAGAAACTCTATCAAGATTATTATAGAGTCTTTTTTAGAGAATTCCTAGAGAGAAAAAGTCTTAGAGAGAGAAAGTTTTAGAAAGAGAATTTCTAAAGAGAGAAAGTTTTAAAAAGAGAATTTCGAGAGAGAGTTTTAAAGAGAGAAAGTCTAGATATAGAAAGGAACAAGCAAGCGATCCACGTTCTTCTTCAAGTGCATCAGGTACATTTATCTACAACTCTCCTGAATTTCAATATTGCATTTGAATACGAGTTTTAATACAGAAAGTTAGATAACTTGCAAAGAAGTCCACTGCTTTCAAAACAAGTCCTTTCTAAATTTTACAAGAAAACTAATATTTGTTTTGACACGTTTTTAAAACAAAACAAAAGTACAAAAAACAGTTTCAAACATATGAAACTACGAGACTCTGATTTCATTCTCTGAATAAATACGTAGGCGCTCGCAAAGCTTGAGTCTGATTTCAAAATACAGTTTTAAACTAAAATTATTCGGAAAGGACTATTCTGAAAACTATTCAAACTACTTGCAAGATGTCTAAAATAGGAATTAAATACATGATCCATTAAAGAGACCGAAAGGGCGAATTGGGTGACTAACACCTTCGCAATTCATAACGTAGTTCCCGAGCCCTGACAAAGTAGGTTTTTAATCAATCTCTGGTTTTAAACATATGAAGGATAGTTTGTTTTGAAATTATCTTTTGTATGATCTTTTGTTTGTTTTATTGTAAAACAAACTGGCGACTTTACAAAACAAGTTTTCATTCAAAACGAAAAAAGAAAGAGAACTCTGAGGGTCGTGGATCCGGATTCTCACACTTATTATTTGTTAAAAGCGGATATAAAATGTGTTTGGATGGATATAGTGATTGTTTTGACGTTATACATAAGTTTGGTCGAGGAAGAATTATAACTGAATTTTATAAATTAATTTCAACTTGAATGATTTTATTTTCCACGAATAATAGAGTCGGGAGGCCAAATTATTGCGATAAAAGAATAAAGTTTACGCGCATGAATAGTTAGGAAGATGATATTAAACGTAGTCAATTAATTCATTAATTTTGTTATCTTACTTAATTTATTTAATTAATTTACTTTCATTATTTTGCTTTATTTTATTTTACTTATTTTATCTTAATTTATTTCACCACTTTACTGACTACATTAAAAATTTAGTGAAAAATTAACAAATTATAAAACATGTTTTTTGAGTTTCTGTGGGATCGACCTTTCTTGTGCACTATATTATCAATTGATTCGTGCACTTGTGAATATTAAAATTTATCACAATAAGTTTTTACCTCCATTGCCAAGAACTCTAATTTAATGTTGTTAATTTAGTAATTACATTAATTTAAATAGTAAATTAAAATCTAAATCTTCTTCAAGGTCTTCAAAGCAAAGAAATAAAAAAAAATTAGGTGTAGGTTTGGCTTAATGGGTTTTGTCCATATGCTTTTATAAGGTGCATGGGTGCTAGGCTTTTTAATTAAGAGCCGCTAAATTTCAAAATCTTCTCCATTAATTAATTTCTTGGCTGGGTTTCTTTTTTTTATGGCCGGTGAGTGGGATTAGGCCCATTTATTTAAGTGCACTTTGTGGAATTTTCGTCCAATTAAGTTGCTGAATTTTGTGTAACAATTTTAAACACCAAGATGGTTAAATTTAGAAAAATGCTAAACCGTAAACTTGTAACTCTCGAAATTCTCTTCAAAATGGACTCAAGAATTGCGTAATTTAGAGTTTAGAGTAAAAAGTTATGCATTTAGAAGTATCAAACTACTTTAGGTGTCCTCACTTGCATTAATAATTTATCTATTTTTTTCCATCTTCTCCAATTCTTTTCTAACACTATAGAAACACTAAAAATACACATATTAGTAATAATGTATGCTCTCTAAAGTATAAATTAGCATATAAATTATACCAATTTCTTGGCATATCGCTATTAACTATTTTTTTTAGTTTTAAGTGGTGTGAATTATATACACTAGCCTAAATATATTCAAAATATACGATATTTCTATGTTTATTTTAAATATCAAGTAGGGTCTTATACAAAACATGCAAGTAGCCACGCCCTCATGGAGTATTAGAAATGAAATACTTAGCTTGAATTAATTAATGATAATTATGAATATTAATGTACTTAATTAGTTTGAGTTCATGAGATGAATAAACTCATGTTTCCATTCATGAGATCAAGTTTATTTTTTTAGGAACCCACACAACATTTCTTATTCCACTGAATCATAGTTTTTGCTTAAGAGTGTGTTTGTTTTGTTATTTGAATTTGAATTCTAAAGCTAGAGTCTGAACACTAAAACTGAAGATTAAAAATATGTTTGCTTTCTTTTTAAAGGTAACATCTAAAAATATTAAAAACTTAATTTTATCATGAGAACTAGATTTTACACAAGGATATTTTTGGAATTCTACAATTCCTTCAGATAGTTTTAATGAATCAGAGGCAATTTAATGATTCTATCTCTGATTTTTATTTTATTTTTGCAAAATAAACAAAAAATTGCACCACTAAAATCTGAATCAATTAAGATTCAGATTTAGTGGATGAAACAAACTGCCTCTGACTTTCATATATATATATATATATTTTTTAAACACAACCCTAGTGAAAAGTAAACCATGTTTATTTTAAAAGAAATTTCATATGTCCATGCAGGATTTTTGTTAAGGGCTGCGGACATAAAAGACTGTAAAAATAATCTTATATTTATATGTAAAACAAGCATTTTTAAATTTTTTAAAATATTATTTAAAAAATATGTCTTCACGAGCTTAATCATTGAGATTTATTTATCCATCTCTTACAAAGATAAACATTAAAAGTTCAAACAAAGTTAAAGATGTTTTAGAAATAAAGAATGTTGCACCTATTGCCAAAACAATTTTTGGTATCGCATTCACAAAAATGTTAATTAAATTATTAAAAAGATTGTCATTGCTTTAAATATGGGAATTAGTTGCTTCAGCATGAAGAAAAATGAATAGTATTGCCAATGTAGGTAAAAACTACTCACTTTGTTTCAAATTAAGAGTCTTAATTTCTTTTTTGATCAACAATAAAAAAATAATTATTACTGATTAAATTGAATCAATATTAGCTCTTAATTTGAGATAGAAGTAGTAGTAATTTTAATTTATGGTCAACTGCATCCTATTATTTATTATAAATACCAAGTATAAAATATTTTTAATTAATATATATATACATATCTATATGAAAAAAAATTCAAAAAATTGAGGTGGTATGACTGTATCTGGTTGGGCTCAAGTGCATACATCCTTGTGTCCATGCCTACAACATTTTTTTGGTAACTGTTTGTAATAATTTATAGTCATTGTGATTATTTAACCATGTACATATACAAATATCTATGTCAAAGTTGGAATGGCTTCTAACGAAGCAATTAGTACATTGATTTGTTGTATATTGGGCTTTAAGTAAAATGCTTGTTTTGGCAGAAGTCTTATATGCTTTAGTAATATGCTTTAGTAATAACACTATCCTTATATATATATATATTAATAAAAAAATGAAGGTGTAATAACAACAATATCCCATCCCCAGTAATAAACGCATAATATTGTCATGCATAAGCTCTTTCCCAGAGTCGCATGACGCGTTTGTTGCTTTAATTCTGCCTAATTATCCACTTATCTCGAGATTAGTGTCTTGGCGAGTTTTGTATCTAACATCGTCCCGCTAGGTGTGCTTTTGTTGTGTTTCTATGTGTTTATAGGCATAGGATGCAATGGCCTTCGAATGATTGATCAAGCGCTAGTGAAAAGCTCGCAAAATGCTGATCTGAGGAATTTCCCAGAAGCATGATCGATAATGGGTTAACCATGATCGATCATGGTACAAACTGGCATTCAGGCAGAAGACCCCATGATCGATCATGGGTAGGCCATGATCGATCATGGCCCTGGCAACTTGGCCATTTCACACCCAAAATGGGCTATTTTAGTGGTTCAAGCTATTTTAGATATTTAGTTAGATATTTTTCTACCTTTTAATATATATTATTTCTTTTACCTTAAGAGATGGAGATTATCTAGTTTTTACACTTAGAGTTCTAGAGAGAGGGGAGAGCTCACTTGTTGATTGTTCTTCATTTCTCCATTGTAAGTGCTTAATTTGTAAGAATGATTTCTTCTTCTATGATATTTGTTCTTGCATCTATTATGGAGTAGTCTATTACTAAGGTTACGGAGGTTGATTGTGATATGATTTTGGTGATTAATGGCTCAATCCATATCTAAAGTTTGATAAATATTTGTGAATCTTCTTCTTCTTCATCATATCTTCCATTATTTCAAGCTTTCTAGGTATTTTCATATTAAGTTAAGACTTTATATGCCTTGTATATTTAGTTCTTGGTTGTTAATGAGCATACAACATATTCATATGGTTCTAAAAAGCTTGTAGTCTTTTTCCCCCATCCATGGAGTTTTTCCCTCTTCATAGAAATTATGAATAGTTCTCAAAACTCCATAGATGGATTATAAATTTGTTTAGCTTATCTTTGATTCATTTATTGATATATTGAGTGCTTCTTACACTTTATGTGATACTTAGACTCTTTATTTTCTACCATATGTGATAAACGATGAGTTGACAAATTTGTCCCATAATCTTCATCCCGTTTCACTGTTAGGATTCACTTTATAATTTTCATTCTTTAAATCATGAGATTACTACACTTGCTTTATGTTAAATCTTTTAATGATGAGTTTGTCATATCTATCTTGGATTAGCTTCATCGGGAATGGGTTGCCTTGCTTCACACCCGTAGCTAAGAGGTAGGAATGATAACCCCGTCTTTGGTGGGATGTCGTTTGTCTCTTTCTCGATATAGCTTCAACTCGGGAATGAGTCGCCTAGCGTCGCACCCTTTGCTATTGAGAGATACACCAACATTCCCCATATTTCGAGAAATCTTGTGTTGTAATCTTTGTATGAGCCAGTGATCACCATCTCTTAAATCGTAACTAACCTCCACCTACCTTAGTGCTTTCTTAGCAAGTTTCACAACTGTTTTACATTTCCGTTATTTCACAACCAATCCAACTTACAGAAATCAGAAAACCATTTAATCCGTAATCCATTCCAACCCTTTTAACTTATCCCTGTGGTTCGACACTCGGACTTCCGAGACTATATTACTACTTGACGAGCCTGCACTTGGGTTACATCGAAGCGCGTTATTTTATTTGCGTCAAGTTTTTGTGGAGGTAGTCTCTCATGGTCCTAACATAAGGAACATTGTTGGCACCTTCCCCTTCATTATCGCTCTCGCGATCCTCGTTTCTACCTTGGTTTGCCATTCTTGGAGATGTGGGAGGGCTAATTCGAATGTCCACAAACAGTCGCCCTTGCATGGGCTTGGACAACGATTCGAATCGCTCCTCGGGAATTCTACAAAATCAAACAAAAATAAGGGAGAAAAATAAATTAATTAAATGGAGAGAAATACTTACAGAATGGTTTTGTACAAAACCCGAAATTCGCCTTTTGCCTTTTCCCCGGCAACGGCGCCAAAAACTTGACGCAAATAAAATAACGCGCTTCGATGTAACCCAAGTGCAGGCTCGTCAAGTAGTAATATAGTCTCGGAAGTCCGAGTGTCGAACCACAGGGATAAGTTAAAAGGGTTGGAATGGATTACGGATTAAATGGTTTTCTGATTTCTGTAAGTTGGATTGGTTGTGAAATAACGGAAATGTAAAACAGTTGTGAAACTTGCTAAGAAAGCACTAAGGTAGGTGGAGGTTAGTTACGATTTAAGAAATGGTGATCACTGGCTCATACAAAGATTACAACACAAGATTTCTCGAAATATGGGGAATGTTGGTGTATCTCTCAATAGCAAAGGGTGCGACGCTAGGCGACTCATTCCCGAGTTGAAGCTATATCGAGAAAGAGACAAACGACATCCCACCAAAGACGGGGTTATCATTCCTACCTCTTAGCTACGGGTGTGAAGCAAGGCAACCCATTCCCGATGAAGCTAATCCAAGATAGATATGACAAACTCATCATTAAAAGATTTAACATAAAGCAAGTGTAGTAATCTCATGATTTAAAGAATGAAAATTATAAAGTGAATCCTAACAGTGAAACGGGATGAAGATTATGGGACAAATTTGTCAACTCATCGTTTATCACATATGGTAGAAAATAAAGAGTCTAAGTATCACATAAAGTGTAAGAAGCACTCAATATATCAATAAATGAATCAAAGATAAGCTAAACAAATTTATAATCCATCTATGGAGTTTTGAGAACTATTCATAATTTCTATGAAGAGGGAAAAACTCCATGGATGGGGGAAAAAGACTACAAGCTTTTTAGAACCATATGAATATGTTGTATGCTCATTAACAACCAAGAACTAAATATACAAGGCATATAAAGTCTTAACTTAATATGAAAATACCTAGAAAGCTTGAAATAATGGAAGATATGATGAAGAAGAAGAAGATTCACAAATATTTATCAAACTTTAGATATGGATTGAGCCATTAATCACCAAAAATCATATCACAATCAACCTCCGTAACCTTAGTAATAGACTACTCCATAATAGATGCAAGAACAAATATCATAGAAGAAGAAATCATTCTTACAAATTAAGCACTTACAATGGAGAAATGAAGAACAATCAACAAGTGAGCTCTCCCCTCTCTCTAGAACTCTAAGTGTAAAAACTAGATAATCTCCATCTCTTAAGGTAAAAGAAATAATATATATTAAAAGGTAGAAAAATATCTAACTAAATATCTAAAATAGATTGAACCACTAAAATAGCCCATTTTGGGTGTGAAATGGCCAAGTTGCCAAGGCCATGATCGATCATGGCCTACCCATGATCGATCATGGGGTCTTCTGCCTGAATGCCAGTTTGTACCATGATCGATCATGGTTAACCCATTATCGATCATGCTTCTGGGAAATTCCTCAGATCATCATTTTGCGAGCTTTTCACTAGCGCTTGATCAATCATTCGAAGGCCATTGCATCCTATGCCTATAAACACATAGAAACACAACAAAAGCACACCTAGCGGGACGATGTTAGATACAAAACTCGCCAAGACACTAATCTCGAGATAAGTGGATAATTAGGCAGAATTAAAGCAACAAACGCGTCATGCGACTCTGGGAAAGAGCTTATGCATGACAATATTATGCGTTTATCACCCAGCCCAGAAGAGACTTGAACTCATAAGCTCTCCTAAATTCGGGTTGCAAACTTTACCAACTAGGCTATCCTTTTGTATTACCAAAAGTACATATTTTTAGTTATTTTTAAAATGAAAGAAGGCTTCTTGCAATTGGTTGGAAAATAAATAATTTCTTGTTTTCAATGTAATGGAAATAGGGGCAACTAGGCATAAGGGCTAATTCCAATAATAATATAATTATAAATGACACTTATAAATTAGCCATGTAAATTAAAGACATTGTACAAAAAAGAGAATAATACCCCTTCCTTATAACATCTCACGTATCATTAGAATTGGTGCTAAATTTGTTTAGCACCAATGGTGCTAAATCTGTTTAACATAATTCCTTATAACATCTCACGTCTCATTAGAATTGGTGCTAAATTTGTTTAGCATAATTCATTATAACATCTCACGTTTCAACAAAATTGGTGCTAAATGGTTTTAACACCACTCGTGCTAAATCTGTTTTAGCACCAACAAAAAAACAAAGAACAACAAAATTCATGTTGCTAAAATAGATTTAGCACCCATCCAATGCTACACATGAATGTGATTTTAGCACCAAAACCACCAATGGTGCTAAATCTGTTTTAGCAACCATCCAATACTACACATCAAGATAGTTTTAGCCCCAAAACCACTAATAGTGCTAAATCTGTTTTAGCACCAATGGTGCTAAAATAGTTTTAGCACCAATACAAAACAGAGAACAACAAAATTGATGAGATCATCATCCACTTAATTTATTTATATGTATATGTATATATATATATATGGATCGACGTAGGGTTCGTAAAAAAAAGGAGTTGCGATTATATTTTTTTTCAAATACTGCTGGGTTGTCTAAATTGGTCGATTTCTATAGCAAAACGACCTCTGATCGTCTTGATTTTTCACACAATTACACTAACTTTGTCTTCCGAACAACATATCCAAAAATCAGCCTAATCCGACAGTTCAATCAAAAGATATATTTGTTTTACAATTGTACCTGCAGAAAAAAAGAAGATGGAGAAGATAAGAACGGTGCTCCTCTCGGTGATACGATCGGAGAGTCAGATGGTGGTGGTGGTGGTGGAAGAGTTGAGATCATTGGTGAGGAGGCCGAAGAAAGAGGACAATTGTTTAGGGACTGAGAGAGAGAGACGGGAGTGAGTGAGCAAAAGAGAGAGGGGCACTGTTTAGGGTATTTATGTCCATAAACATTTATCATTTTTCTTAAAATAAATTAATATTATGAAAAGTGTCCTTATTATAAAACCAAATTATAAAATTAGTACTACTTCCCTTTACTAAATATGAATCCGTCCTTAGATTTATAAAACATTACGGAGAGAGGCTCTATAACCCATTATCTCATGGAAAAAATCAATAACTGAATTTTTTGACTTTGTTAGTGTATTCTGTACGTAAACCCAATTTCCGGGCACTATCTATTCTATTTTGATTGAGCGATTGGTTTATGCATCATTTTATCCTAATAACGTGACATTTTAAGACATGGGATGTTTTGGGCCCAAAGTTTCATTAGAAAAAAAGGATTTGAGAACTTACATTGTCCAATCGTAGTAAAAGAAATTAAGCAACTCCATTGCAAAAATTTGCTTAACTTATTGTGAAAGTATAAATAAATATATACATTTAGGCTCCATTGTATAGCAATATAAAAAATAATAGAAAAAAATAAATAATTTGTGTGAGAAGTTAGAAAATAAGGTGAGACATGTGGTGAGCCATTTCAGTACTCATTTTTATGAGTAGATATCCTCCATACTTCTTTATTTTTTGTGAAAAAATTTCTTCCTCATCCCCTAGAAAACATTTCAACCGGAAAAACTAAAAAGTAAGTTAATCTTAACACATTCCTAACCTATTTTTCAACTTTTCATACAAATCAAATGGAGCCTTATATAAAAGCAAGCTCGAAAGGTAGAAAATTCCAAAGGACAAAGGAAGATCAACTAGGATGTCTCCACCCTCAAATACTAGAGGTCTTCCAAAACCCAAGATTTATTGACGAATAAAGATCATATTGGATGTGCGACTACTTGAATGTGCCCATTTTTACTAAAAAAAATAAATTCCTACGATGTGTCCCCATGCACATCATACTAGATGTGCAACTAATTGTCTAATTCCATCTCGTGGAAGTTTTTCTTACTATTAATGTCAAACGGAGCATTATATAAGATCAAGCTCGAAAGGTAGAAAATCCCAAGGGACAAAGGAAGATCAACTAGGATGGGACCACCCTCAAATACTAGAGGTCTTCCGAAACCCAAGATTTATTAACGAATAAGCATCATATTGGATGTGAAACTACTTGAATGTGCTCATTTTTACGAAAAAAAAATAAAAATTATGCTGTGTCCCCACATTATATTGGATGTGCAACTAATTGTCTAATTCTTGCTCGCGGATTTGACCCTTCTGCTCACCCACAGAAAATTTATACTTTGTGATGTGCGAAGAAATTGGTATAATTTATCATGTTAATTTATACTTTGAAGAACATATATTATTACTAATTTTCTATTTTTAATGCTTTCTCGTGTGCTATAAAAGAATTGGAGAAGATTAAGAAAAATAGAAAAATTAAAGCAAAAGAAGACACCTAAAGTAGTTCAATATCTTTGGACGCATAACGTTTTACTCAGAACTCCAAATTATTCGATTCTTGTGTCCATTTTGAATAGAATTTTGAGAGTTACAACTTTGCAGTTCAACACTTTTCCAAATTAAGCCATCTCGAGGTCCAAAATGGCAACGCAAAATGCAGCAATTTAAAAATGGCGAAAATTCCTTATATTTAAGTATATTTAATTGATCCTATTGCACATATTCATGCCAATTAATTCTACCAATTTATTGAGTAAATGTTAAATATAATTCTTCATATTGGATGCCTATTTTAATTGATAAAAATAAAGTTGGATTTATCTTATGATTTGTTAAGAGCGGATATATGATGTATTTTGATGGATATAGTGAGAGTTTTGATTTTTTAAGTTTGACTGTGGAAGAATTACAATTGGATTTTATAAATTAACTAAACTTGAATGATTTTTATTTTTCGCAAATAATAGAGCCGAGAGACCAAATTATTGCGAGACAAGAGTAGAGTTTACACGTACGAATACTTAGGAAGATGATATTAAATATATGAATCCAAAACCCTAGTCAATTAATTCATTAATTTTGTTATTTTTCTTAATATTATTTAATTTAGTTCCATTACTTTAGTTTACTTGCTTTGCTTTGCTTTATTTTATTTGTTTGATTCCCATAAACTTTTCTAACTAGATGGAGAAGCAAGGACTTTACCAAAATAATCAAATAAATAGTTGGGGGGGGGGGAACAAACAATTGCGACTGAGTAAGGGTTTTTTATTTTGCTTATGTTATGATGGAATCGGCGACGGGAAGGTTAATAAGTGGTGCTAAACCGTTTGCAAATGTAGTTGAAGGGGTTAAGCTGACTGCTATTCAGTTTAAGGCTCTGAGGTTGTTTTGAGGTGAGCCAGCTATGTTTTTCTCAAATGAAGACAATGAGTTGTTAGCCTCCCCCTTTAAGTTTGCATTGGTGGGCAAGTTCTCGCATAAAAAACCGGTAATTGCTGAAATAAAATCGTCTTTAGAGTCAATTGGATTGAAGGCAGCATTTATTTTTGATGTGTTGGATCATAAGCATATCTTAATGAGATTGAACCATGAAGATGACTATCATAGGATTTGGCTTCTCAAGTAGTGGTACTTAAGGAGATTTCTGATGAAGGTTTTCAAGTGGACACCTAGTTTTAGGGTTGATGTGGAATCGAGTATTGCCCTAATTTGGGTAAATATGCCTGGTTTGCCAATCCATTTCTTTTCAAAGGTATGTTTATTTTCATTAGGAACTACGTTGGGCTCTCCATTAAAGTTTGATGATGCTACGACAACACTATCTCGCCCTAATGTGGCAAGAGTTTGTGTTAAAATGGATTTCTTGAAAAAATTTCTAAATCGAATCTAGATAGGCAGTGGGGATGATGGTTATTGGCAAAAAATATTTTATGAGAGGATACCTACATATTACTGCAAGTGTTTCAAGTAGGTCCATGAGGGTGGGGAATGTAAGGTGAATAGGGACCATAGGGGGGATGATAAAATGCATCAAGGGGGTATCAAATTGCAGGATAATGGGGGAAGATTGTGGAAACCAAACTGGGTGAAGAATCTGATGTTCCACAAGGATGTATTACTAATAATAAAGTGGGTAGTCAAGGTTTTGAAGCAACAATGAGCGGTACTAAGGAAATTTATTTTCTGCATAAAAATATGGTTGTAGCAAGAGAGGAAAGTTGTTTACAGGAGGCTAATTTTTTACAAAGAATTAAGGTAGACTATGAACTTCATGATGTGGATAATGATAGTTTCTCTGATGCTCAGGAGAGTGAAGGTGAATTTTCAGATGGGGCCAATGCTAAGTCAAAATATGTTGAAGGTGGGGGAATGTTTGAGAAGAATGAGGGTGATTTTGATATTCCAGTTGGGGTGTCTCCTAAAAGGGTAAATGGAACTAAGATTAGCTACCCTTCTTTTTTAAGGGATTTGAAGGATATTTTGTTGAGAAATCAGAGGCTATTGGATAAAAGATGTTAAAATATTTAGTTTCTTCCTGAAATTGAAGTAATAGAGCAAACAGATGTGCCTACAACTGAAGTGGAATTGTTGAAGTAGGTTAGTAGAAAGAAAGGAAAGAGAAGAAGGCTTGGTAGGAAAAAAAAGTTAGCTCAAGCTTCTCCATCATCCAATTCTCAATGATTAAGGTTATTTATTGGAATCTTAGAGTTATTGTTAATACCTCTACTATGACTAGATTGAAGAGATTGATTCAAATGCATAAGGTTGATTTGGTGATGATGACGGAGCCAATGGTAGGGATTAAACTATTAGTTAGGTGTAAAATTCAATTGGTATTCAGTAATGCATGTAGCAATTTAACAAACAAAATTTGGGTTTTTTGGAGGAATGTGATTAGTTGTCAAGTAATTCAGAACCATCAGCAAAGTATTACATGTCAATATAAGCATGAAGATTTTAAACAAGAAGTTTTAATGTCAGCCATATATGTTAAATGCTCGAAAGGTGAACGAAGATAATTATGGGATGATATGAAGTCGATGCAATCGAACACTCTTTAGTTGATTGATGGAGATTTTAACATTGTTCGAAAACAAGCTGAAAAGTTAAATGGTGGACCATTAGACGTAATTGCTGCTGGGGAGTTCAATGATTGTGTAACTGATTATGCATTAGTGGAAGTGGAATCGATAGGTAGTCAATATACGTGGAAGAAATCGAGTGCGAGAATGTGGCATAAGTTAAATAGGGTCATATGTAATAAGGAATGGTTGGATCATTTTACTGAAGCGCAAGTGTTGTAACTAAATAGAAAAGAATCTGATCATGGACCGTTGCTGGCTCAATTTAGTAATAGTGAGAAGGAGCATAAGGGATGCTTTTGATTTCAAAATATGTGGGTAAAGCATTCTTAATTTTTTCAAGTGGTTGAACGATGTTGGAGTCAGTCATGTGATGGGAATCCCCTTCAATGTTTTGCTGGTAAACTTAAAAGGCTTAAACACACATTAATTATGACGCCCCGAATCCCGTTATGAGGTTTTCACCTCCGAGACCCAGTTAATCACGGATGCCGTTCGCGACGGTGGGTTTAAAGTAATAAAACCATAACTTTTAAAAAAATTTCTTCAATACAATATGATCTTAATAAAATCTCGTTTTATAAAATTTCGGCATGTGGAGTTCGTTTAAGTAATAAACCACCCTGTAAAACCTTTTAACGATTTCATCCAAATCAATCCAAATGTCCAACCAAATAGTACAACAACTCCACATATAAAAATATATACACCAATCCCCTTAACATTCTTTACTTAAAGAATTTCAATGTCCATTTTTAAATACAAGTAGTTTTACATAACAAAGAGATTATACAACCTAGTCCTTTATCTAAGGACTACAACAGGTCTATAGATATTAGAGGCTTCTAGATGGATATAACACAGTCCAATCCTCGAAGCCTAACCTGCAAAACTATTAGAAAATGGGATGAGCCAAATTCGAGCTTAGTGGGAACTATATAATTTTGAATAAAAAATACACATTGCATACGAAGGCACATGCAACCTTTGTAGAAGGTAAATACTTTACTTTACTAAGATAGTTTGAAAGTAATGCAACACAATGCAATCCACACACACATACATGCTGAACCCCACTAAGATTCTCATCCTAGTCACTAAAAGCTATACCACTTACTAAACAATCCCGTCCTCACAAATCCCTAGATACAACCCCTCTATGAATGTACGTCTTTCGAGAGAATGGTGTTCTAGGAGTATCTTAATTAATCTCTAGATTCCTATGGTTCATCATGCTAAGGTGAATTCGTACTATAATGTGAATCGACACTATTCCCAAACTATCCCGTTGTTATACCGAAAATCGGTAACTATAAGGCAATAATTTATCATTTCCTCTTTGTTTATAGTTCATTACGAATTCTATACTTGGCCGACTAATAGGCATCACCACTAAGCCATTCAACATAAGCATTACGTTATGGTATCCTCACATCTAGCTCTCTATGTACTATGCTTGCGACTTTGATTATTAATATCTTATGTTCAATATGAACCGGCAGACTAATCTCATAACTATATACACACTACACCAAAAACAAGAAATTGTGACTTTCAATTTCGCTGCATTTGTAACTGTTAATGGCAGTCACAATGATTATGACTGTCAATGACAGTCACAAAGATAAAATAGTCATAAACTTGGAGATTTATGACTGCTATTGGCAGTCACACAAATTGTGACTGCCATTGGCAGTATCACCTATTTTGTATCAGTTATATGTTTTATAAAAAAATGACACCGTGCTGTATTTTATACAAATACACCTCCACAAGCCCTAGATAACATTTGTATGACTCTCGCGCTCTCATTCTTTCACTATCAGATCCATCCACGCCCTAGATAACACTTGTATAACTCTATCTCGCTATTTCGATCCACTCTTTCACTCTCAAATCCATTCAATCTCATATTCATTTGTTGAAATCCATCAAAGTCACTCTCTAGATTCGTTTGTTAAAATCTGTTGAGATCCGTTCAAAATCTATTGTCAACCGAAGAACATTTCGATTCGTTTGTGCAAATACCTAGAAAAACACTCTCAAATTCTCTTATGCATAGCCATACAAGAACACTCTCAGATTCAAGAACAATCTTAGATTTCTATAGCTACAGGTAAATAATAATCACTCTCAGATTTTTCACATATTTATAATTCTATCTTTAGGTAAAGATTTAGAAGAGATACTTGTCTCTTCTTCTATACATGATATATATATATATGTGTGTGTGTGTGTGTGTGTGTGTGGTTCTCCATGCGAGGGCCAAAAACTAGATACTTGTGCTGGTAGTTGCCTAAACAAGTTAGGACCCATCTAAATATCTCCTACTCTGTTCTTGTTTTCATTACAAACATATCTATGAATACCTTACCCTCAGATATAAAAACAAATGTGAGGCCCAGCTCATTTTCTTAATAATAAATATATTAATGATCGATCTGAATAATTTGATAAATTTTTTTCTAAATCCTATCATATATTCGTAGCCAAATTTTTAATCATATTATTATTCAGATATATACTATTGATTATATTTTCTACTTAGAAATAGGGAGGATCGAGTTTTAATCATAGCCAAGCAGTTTAGTGTTCTATTTATTTGTTTCCTTTTTCATCTTTTTTATCCCAACATAGGAAAGGATTGGATAAAATACATGTCTTACAATTGGCTATATTTGCTAAATTCAATAAGACGGCAAGCGTGACTTCTGAATTTTTCTATGCATATATATAATAAAAAAGGAACAAAAGAAGTGGTACATTATTTCCCTCGTATATTGCTGTCTCTCTTCTCTCTTTTTATGTATACTCATATATATGTGTGTTTGTATGACTTGTAAATATGAACATTTCCACCTTGATTTAAGGATGCTTTTAAACTGATGATGAATTTTTTCTTGAATCTTAATCAAATCATGAATCTTTGGTGGAATTGTCTTGTTATTGTCTTGTTGATTTTCCTACAATTTATGCATGTTATGGCTATAATTGCACGCTATGACAATATTAGGCAAATAGAACCCCAAAATTCAAGGTTTGATGATACATGTTGCTAGCAGCAATTGTGCAAAAAAAATAGTATAATTTCTTATTTATTTCATCTACGACAAAGAACTTATAACTGGATCATTTCATCAAAATTTTGTTAGAAATTGAGAACAGTGTAGCTTGCATTAAAGTAACCTTTCTGCGTACATGGGTATATTGGCAGGCAGTAGCAGGAGGGAAAATATTGCTCTAATGATTTGGTTTGGTGGTTGAGTTTGGTGTTGCATTAAAGTAACCTTTCTGCGTACATGGGTACATGCTCTAATGATTAAGTTTGGTGGTTGAGTTTGGTGTTGCTTGTTTGATGTCCAAAAAAAAGAGTCAATGATCACTTTAATGATTTAGTTCTTAGAATATTATTTTGTGTATAATTGTATATATGAGTTAGTATAGTTGGTAATGATTTGAATTTTTCAGTGGTAAGGTTTATTTCAAATTTTGCCAACAGTGAGCTTTATCGCATGCTTATTTCAAATGTGAAGCTTTTATTGTGGGGATTTGGTACAGTTTTGATGTTATTGGGGTTCATGTAACTAATATTATAAGTGACCCAAAGACCAATTTCAAAGATATGCATTCCAAATAGAGCTGCAAATACCATGCTTCCTTGCTGCAAACTTGCACCTTCATAAACCACTAGAACTTATCAGCATTTTTCCACCAATACACATCATCAAGATTTGATATTAGATTCAAACCCAGGGAGAAATTTTGCTACAGATTACAGTAGTAGCTTTTTTGATTATTGTGATTCCAAGGTACTTGTTCCCTCAGAATTTCGATAATCTATCCACGCAAGGGAAAAGTCCGTAAACAATTTAAAAGTAAGACGCGCTTTTTAGTACCTATACATCAGAATTTCGATTGAAATTTACTACAGTTTCTCCTTATAATATGTCATTCCAATTTAGTTGTGAAGCAAATGAAACCTATATATTGACTCCAATTCTTTATTTTTATTTTTTTAGATGAGGAGCTGGAAAGTTTAGGAAAGAGAAACCTAAACAGAATATTTAGCAACCAACGGTATAATCTTTAAAACACATTATTTTATCTTTCATAACTCATAATCACATCTTACAATAAAATCACCCATATCTACTTTCTTAATTCCAGTTGTGACAAAAGATGTGGCCTGTATAAAACTAGTAAGCTGGACAATAATATCATATCTACTTCCTTTTGAAGACCAAAACGGTGTTTTACAAACAGAGCTTTTGTTAGGATATAGTTCTTGATTTTTTGTTTTAGGAAATTATTTTCTGATAGGTATGTGCATTTATAATGACATGCATGGTGAAGCAACTTTCGTGAAGGTACAGGTCACCAAGATCCTCTTTAATTTTGGTTATGTTTTGCACACTATTTAAGAATATGATATATAAGGGCTGGATAGTAAAGTATGAGAATTTATTAGATGGGTTCTATTCAGCCCTGTGTTTAGAGCAGTTCCCGAAGATGACTAATATGATACGGTATAATATTATTCCCTTTTTCTTACATTGATAATTAGACGTTGTCCCAGAGATGACAACTGTTTTTGATAATTTCAATGCCAATGTCATTGTTGATGGGCATATTGTTAACTGTGCCAATATCAGTGCCAACTGTTTTGTGTTAATTGGGATGATTGATTTGTCTTCTATCCTTGATTGTATTTCTTCTTTACTAGTTTTTTATGGTCAAGTGTGGTTCACTTCATTTTGTGTTAACTGGGATATTTCAGTGCTAACTCTTAGAATGATTCATCATTTTCTCATAAACAGGAAATACTGAAATACTGAAATACTCTTGGGAGTGATTGCTAGGGAGAAGGCTGCTAATCTATTTGGAATTTTTGTTGCTGAACTTTGAAGTGTATTTCACTATTTTTCCATTTTGGTAGTAATGTAGTTAGTAGTATAGTTGTTAGGTTGTTAAGAACTTAAGATGAACTGTTTAATGTTTATTTGCAAGCAAGTTGTTAAGATGTATAGGTGCAAGCAAGCTGTATAACTTATGAATTAATGTTGTTAAGCTTTACTAGTTTATTTGCAAATGTTTTTGGCTGTTGCACTGTACAAAACTGCTATGAAATTTTAGCAATATTGAACTTATTAGTTCGGAATAATATATATATTTTCGGTTTGGTTCCTATACCGAATTGTAGTGTAAAAATATTGTGAATATTGATTGTGTTGTGGTATAAAATCTATTGTTTATATCAATTGGATTGTAGGTCAAAAAATTTGGGATTTTTATTTTCGAAATTATTTTTTTGAAAATTATTCCATATTTGTGACTACCAAAAACAGTCATATATCCTAAAAGTTATGATTCCTAGTAACAGTTGGACAAATATATGACTATTTTATGACTGATAAGAACAGTCACATATCTTAACAATTATGACTCTTTTTATGACTGCCAGCAACAGTTAGACATATATATGACTAACACTTATGACCTATTTATGGCTGCTACAAGCAGTCATAATTTTTATAATTGTGACTGTTACGAACTGTCACAAAGTACCATAATTGTGACTGTTCATAGCAGTCATAAGTACAAAAACTTGTGACTGTCTATAACAGTCACAAGTGAGCTTCGTGACTGCCTCTAATAGTTGGCTTGGAAAGTCATCTTTTTGCCAATTGTGACTGTTATGTGACTGTTTTTGGCAGTCATAATTTTTTTGTGACTGTTGTTTTTATGACTGCTCTTTGTGACTGTTTTTGCCCTTTGTGACTGTTTTTGGCAGTCACAAAAAGCTGATTCTGGTGTAGTGACATTCACGCACCCGTATGATATATCTAAGGATCAATAGTTCTTAGAACTTTCCGCTTTAGGTATTAGTTCATTGTGAGTGGCCAAATGGTTCTCTAAGTGTTGTGTGATCCGTACAATAATATATGCATTCATTATTACGTTATTCACAATATATAATGCAATATAAGATGTGATACAACAACATTTATCAAAATCACCATCACATCCGTCTGTGTGATGTGTTGGTATCATCCGAGACGTCTTTCATTCTCAATAATCAACCATGTCATCTGAGACATGTATCTCAATGGTCATCAAAACCTCGACAGTCAGAATAATAATCGTTGTAGTCGTCCAAGCGTCACCAGGTCTGCATTTCTTGGCCTTTCACCCACGCGGCAACATGGACTCCCGTTAGTTTCCTTGCACGGTTTTGGGTCTTGCACCCATGAGACTATGTCCCAACTTCCAGCCTTGTCTAATGAGACCACACCTAGGACCGATAATGGACTAGTGCCACCTCATCATCACATTTTATATTAACATAAGATCCAACCATGAATCACACAATATACATATTACCTCATTCATGCAAGCCATTTCATAACTGAATAGCAATATGATAATATTAATAATAATGGGAAATAACTTATTTATATAGCATCGATAATGTAATTGGCCTCATAGCCCTTTCACCATAGCCATTAAGGGTATTCATTATATTATCAAATTCTTACGTCTAATTGTCACTTATCATTATTATAAGCGTCATTACCACGCCTATTGTCTGTAGCTTTATCTTCATGTTGTTATTCGTGTTTTACGGTCAATTAGAGTATGATCAATAACTCACATGTTATAACGTGTCTTGCGTGTAAAACCTAAGTCGTATAAGTCTTATCAAGGTTCACATGTTATTCTACCAAGCCAAGCATCCATTTTATGATTTTCACTTAACCATTAAGCCCAAGGCATGCTAACCTCATGTGATTATGGCTACGGAAACTCACACCCTCCAAAATTACATTTATGGCATCTCTAGGATGTATCAAAGTTGTGTTCTCATCACTAATTGTACGAATGATCTACATAAAGTGTTAGACTCAAAAGTTATTATATATGATTCCGCCTTAGTGGGTTTCTAGTACAAATCTCACAGATAATGCCTTGTACTTGTAACATATGACATATTTATGTATATTTACTACTTATAACCCACAATCAAGCGCATCCTCAAGGCATCAATCCGAAAACCTCTAAATTTTTAGTGCATACATGCAACTACAAGATGAGTTCAACATGAATCTTCATATACTTAAGTTAAAACACAGATTTACTTATTAGATCATGCAATTGAAATGATAAACCATCAATATTGACCATCAATTGAAGATATCTCTTGCCGAACCTTCATAAGATGCAAACAGCATAGGGTATTTAAGAAAATCCCCAATTTGAGTTCAAATCTCTAATACAACATGTAATTGTTTGAAAAATAAGTTGAGTAATAGTGTACCCACCTTAGACAAGCAATATCCTTAAGTAGATGATGCGTGGACTCCGATTCGTGAAACCCTAGCCCGTGCTTAAGCAACCATAGAAGAAGATGGTAGTTGAAGAAGATAAATACTAGAGGAAAAAGAGGTTTGGAGCTCAAATCTTAGGTGTGGAATGAAAAATGTGTAGAAATCTCCGCAAAAACCATCACAATGAGCTCTCATCTCTCTCTAGCCTTCCTTATGGGTGTATGGGGGTGTATGGCTCAAAATATGGGTAAAAGGGGGAGTAAATAACACTTTAAAACACTTAAAACGGACCCAGATTTGCTGTCGGACCTGTCTACGAAAAATCCAGACCGGTCAGCACTTTAATTTTTGGCTCTGGCGTATTGTACATAATTTGGTCATAACGTTTCGCTCGGGACTCCGATTGGGGTGATCTTTATGTCCACAGAAAGATAATTCAAAGATCTACAACTTCCTAAATGAAGTCTCTCCAAATTCTAGATGGATTAATCCCAAAAATTCGTCAAAGACAGCACTCTGCCACAACGTTACCTAATGATTAGATTCAGCTAACCGGCCTACTTCGCACGATATTTTTACCAATGAGGAGTATGAATGGGCTTTCAGTCAAAACACAAAAGTTATAGAATGGCTCAAAACCTAGACATAGGCATAAATGGGGAGCTAATCGGGCAAGGAATGGAGAAGTTACGATCGCTCAAAGTTAGCTAAAATCAACGAATTGCATGAAACCAAAAAGCACGAGCATTTAACTGATATTGACTCAGACCACCCGAATCATGAAACGATTACTCACATAAGTGTATGTGTACTAATGTAACTAGTGCAAGGTGCTAGAATGCTACGAATCTCCTTAAATAAAGATTTCACCACTCAAAGTGGAATTAGTGAACGAATGAAAGTCAACACGGTGAAATGGAATAATGGGGTATTACATTAGTGGCTTAGAATAAAAACCAGTTTTGCCAAATAGATAGGAATGTTAAATGTGCGAAAGCAGCTTTACTTGCTGCTGAATTAAAAATGGAGATTGATGGTTCTATATATAGAGGCTTAACAACAACTGGATCAACCTATAGGGAGATTGCATCATATGTTAGCGTGTGAAGAATTATTTTGGAGGCACCGTGAAAAGGTGAAATGGTTGAAGGAGGGTGATAAGAACACCAAGTTTTTTCATGCAGTTTCTAATCAAAAAAGGCGTACTGCAAAAGTTCATAGAATCCAATCTTTAAATGAAAATTGGGTGATAGATCCGAAGGATATTTGCATGGCAGGGGTTCAGTTTTTTCAACAGCAATTTAGTTCTGCTTCAAACAACATGGCATTTAATTTAGTTGTCAATTATATACCTCGGTTGATTTTTTAGCAAATGAATGATGATTTGACGTAGGTTCCATTGATTCAAGAAATCTATAATACTGTACATGAAATGGACTCTAAGAGTGCTGCAGGATCGGACGACTTTGGGGCGTCTTCTACATATCTTCTTGGGATATTATTAAGCAGGATTTTGGTAGTGCCATTGTTTTATTTTTTCGTGGTTCTTCTCTGCCTAAAGCGTAGACTAGTACTCTGATTGTTGCTTTCCCTAAAGATGAAAATCCGAAAAGCTTCAGTGATATGAGGCCTATTAGTTTGTGCAGTTTTTGTGTGAAAGTTTTGTCTGCGATCATTACTAGTAGGCTTGCTCCTATTCTTCCTCTCATTATTTCTCCTGATCATAGTGCATTTACAAAGGGCAGAAACATTACTAATAATATCTTGTTAGCGCATAAAATGATGCAAAAACCATATTCGAAGGTGCAGGGTTCTAATCTAGTACTCAAGCTTTATATAGTAAAAGCTTATGATCGAATTTCCTGGCTATTTATTACAAAAGTGCTTCAAAAATTTGTTTTATATGAACAAGTGATTGATATGATTTGGCAGTTAATTTCAAATTGTTGGTATTCGCTTATTATAAATGATCAAGCTGATGGGTTTTTTCATTCTAATCGAGGTGTTAGGCAAGGTGATCAGTTATCGCCTAGTCTTTTTGTGATTGCTTCAGAAGTATTTAGTAGCGGGTTAAAAAGTTTAGTTGCGAATAAAAGTGTTGGGGTATTCTTTACGCCCAGAAACTGTAATCCCATTTCCCATTTGGCTTTCGCGGATGATGTTATGATTTTTACCACGGGTGATAAGCGTTCTTTGTCCAATCTTTTGAAATTTCTTATTGATTATGAGAGGGAATCTGGCCATGCTATTAATAAACAGAAAAGTTGTTATGTGGTTGGCAAGAATACTCTTATTAATCATACACAAGCTGTTGCTGATCTCACTGGTTTTTCCAGGCACGAATTGCCCCTTAAATATTTGGGGTGTCAGCTATTCACTGGATGGAAAAAGTGCTCCTATTTTGGGGATCTGATTGCTAAAATGGAAAAGAAATTAGCAAGGTGGAAAGGCAAGTTGCTTTCTCAAGGTGGGCGGTTAATTATAATCAAACATGTGCTTCACAGTGTTCCTATACACATTTTTGCTGCATTCAGCCATCCAAAATCTATAATTATTTGACTCGAGACGATAATTTCTAATTTCTTTTAGGGGAGGAGAATGATAGGCAAAAATTCCATTGGGTGAAATGGCAGAAGTGTTGCGTACGGACTAATGAATGAGGTCTATGGGTTCGAAGTTTATAGGATATTTGCATAGCATTTGCTATGAAGAATTGGTGGAATTTTAGAACGTTTACATCTCTTTGGACTTGCTTCATGAGGCAAAAGTATTGTAGTAATATATATCCTACTGATAATAACATCAGTCGGTTGGGTTCTACGTGGAAACGAATAATGAAGGTAAAGTATTTAGTTGAAAGCAACCTTTTTTGGGTGGTAGGGAAAGGGGATATTCATTTCACTATGCCCAGCATGGGTTTAGGCGACGTATTGTACGTCGCTTAAGTACAGCTTGTTCATCGCCTAAGATTCGAGCGACAAACCCCGTGTCGCCTAAGTCAGGTGACAAAATGCATTAGGTGACGGACAAATAAAGGCGCGTCGCCTAAGTGATTCGTAGGCAATGTACACATTGTACGTCGCCTAAGTGATACTCAAGCCTCATACGTGTAACCTATCGCCTAAGCTTCACTTGTTCATCGCATACATTTTACATTTAGGCAACGAAGCATTTGTGTTAGTCGCCTAAAGTTACATCTAAGGCGACGTACCCTTTTTGTGTTTGTCGCCTAGAAATATCTTCTATGCAACGTACTCTTTTATGTTCATCGCTTAGGATGTAAAAATAGTGACGTGCCCTTTTTGTGTTTGTCGCCTAAGTGGGAGAACTAAATGATGTACCTAAACCATGTACGTCGCCTAAGTGAAAAACCATAATTAACAAAATTGCTGGAATTACAGCAATCACTACACCAAAATTACTGGAAAAACCTTTTATCTTATTTCTTCATTTTTAATTAATTTGTTTGTTTTCCTTACTTTAACTGTGCCAAAACTGTGCCAGTTTGAAATTGTGAATTTCCAAAAAAAAAATTTGTTGCTACAGCCACAATTTTGGCCTTTTTTCCCCGTATTCCAACAACATAGTAATATGATTTTTGTTCCAGCCACATTTTTGGCTTTTTTCAACCTGTTCTTTTTTAGGTTCGATCTAAATTTTATATGCAACAAATCAAAACAAATCCATCAAATTGAAAAAAATAAAACATTCAATTAAAAATTGATCATTATCCCACATCCAAATCAAAGTTCACTTTTATGAGTAAAATACTACGTCACCAACATACGAAGTTTAATTGTTTAGAATCTTATACAACTAATGTTTGATTACAAAGCCAGAAAATACAATAGACTACTTTGGCTGTCTTTCAAATATTCTTTTCCGCCTTACAAAGTTATAACTACCAAATTCTTTAACTCCGATGTCACCTGAGTATTCATAAGATAACAAAATAATGTCAGAAAAGATGACAAAATACAACTCTTAAGACGGAAAATTACAAAAGCTAAGGGAGACCTTGAGGAGTTGGATGGGCATATAATAGAATCATGTACAATCAACAGCATTAAAGCCTTGTGGTACGAATAAGAAATAAATTGATCACTTACTTTGGGTTGGGGAATTTTTATGCATTGGGACCCAATATTTGTATGTGCGGTCTAATAGAAATTAAAAATAGAAAACATGAGTCATAACAGTTCGAATAAGAGATGTGAATAGGTAGAACTCTAAAAGTTAGGAGTTTACTCAACTTGATCATTCAAAGTACAAAACATCAACTTTGTCTGAAATTTTGCATTGATATTAAATCAACATTCATGAAATAATTAACTACAACATAATACATACTATTGACAAAAGGCTGCTAATGCAATTTTTAATATTTCTTCGCTAGACAAATGATGTGTTTCGCAAAGTTACCTCCACAAAAATTGATGAAGAGATTGATGGATCTGTACTCAAAGGTCAAGGATGACTCCACCCTTCTTATAAACCTATTTTGTCCTGAAGGAAAAAAAATAATTATAAAGATTTCAGAAAGGTAGATCCAAACATATAAGCTGGTCCCAAGTTCGGCTCGAGTTCGCTTGCTAAAAAATTAGTATAATTTTTTTACTATAAAGAATACTCTGCCACTTTACAAGTGTATCATTCATGCAATCGCATAACACCTGAATGATTACCCTACGAGGCCAAGTACCATTATTATTGCTACATTAAAAACCCACTATAAATTCATACTTGAAATAACACAATTCAAAACACTTCGATAACTAGTAATTGAACCCTGAATGAATGAGTGAATGAATAAGAAGATGGTTAAATCAATTACCAATCAAATATAAGGCAAGGTTAGAACTCACGGTACTTTGAAGAATTTCGCAGCAGAAACAAATTCGCAGTAATCAAGCATATTCATATCATATTCAGCGCTTAACAAATTTTAATAGCAGTAATAACACTAGTCCAGAACAAAGATTTATATAGCAGCCATATACAGACTTAATTCAGTTTTCCAGCAATAACACATGCTAAAACAGCCTATACGCAGCAACAATAGCAGAGTAAAAACAGCAATGGCGCGAATAGATTCACAGTAGAAAAATTCACAGATTTTACGCAGCAACAGAACAATATCAATACATATTTTAGATTCAATATGAACAGGTTATATAACAATCATACTCATGTTGAAATTGTGTATTAAAAACAATTTTTAGAAAAAAAAATATTTTGAAATAAATTTTAATTTGAAATTCAAATCAGATTTTAATATTAATTAAAATATGTTTTAATACCAAGTTTGAATTCAAAAGGGCCTTTATAATTTGATTAAAGACAAATCAATGCATATAAATTATTTTATGTTACAATATATTTATTTTGGAGTTTTAGTGGTTTAAAGGTAGACAATTAAATTTGTCTTTATGGTGGACAATAAAATTGTTTTGATGGTGTTAATGGCCAATTAAAACTGATGCTAACGGTGATCTTTTTTAGCCTATATAATGAGACCTTGCTATGGTTCAAGAGCATCATTTTTCATAGTTGAAAATTCTACCTCTAGAGAATTCATTTTTTTTCATTAGTTTACCGAGCACATTTCTCTTGAAATTGTAGTGTTATTCCCATTTTTTCCATGAAAAAACATCTTAAGATAGAGTGATTCTGGGCTGTTTTATCCTAGGGATGGCGTGACTTCAAAGTTTGCACCGAGAGGGTAGTCGCGAAATGTCTTAAAGAAAGCGACCTAGTCCGCGACTCAACCCAAAGACCGTCCGAATTCAATTTCCGCGGTAATTATTTGTTGGTATTTTTATTAAAAAACATATTGTAATTTTTATTTTTTGTATTTTGATTTATTTTCTTAACATTTCACCCACTATAATCAGATTTATGATTAACAGCAAGAATAGAACAATGTACTAAGTTCCAAAACTCAAATCAATTTATAAACAAGATAATCTAACAACCAATTAATTAACAAATTGAGATTTATATGAATTATTTCTCAACAATTAATCATAGATTTTGAGTACAAAACAATATGTTTTACAAACAAGAAGATTTAGATCTAGAAAGATATTACCGGATTTCAAGAAGAATTATCCACGCAAATTAGAAAGATAAATCTAAAAATTATAGCACCACGAAGATATAAAACAGATCGCGTACACACAGCAAACAGCCAACCAAAACTTAGCCACGGCAGATCCAAAATAGCACCGATTCATAATACGCAATAGAAAATAAGCACCACGAAAGATTCAAAAATCACACAGCAAAATCGAGTAAGCAAATCACCAAAATCAGCAGCACCGAGTGTATACACAACCTCAGTAGATCCAAAACAGTTCCGAAAATCCCCAATCAATTTTTAATAAAGATTCAACTATATATTTCGGATCTTAACAAACAAAAAAATATTTCGGATCTCTCTCAAAACAATCAAAAATACTACCACGATTTTTAGATTTAACAATCAATGAGCCTAAAAGAACTTTAGTTCTTTACAATTCTAGAGAGAGAAACAAATGAGGATGATGAGCCCAAGGATAGCACTGACCCTGGATCATGGAGTGAAGGCTATGCCAATCCCATCTAGGTTCCAAGTGGCCCAATCACTCGAGCTAGAGCCAAGAAGATCAAGGAGGCACTTATGACAATGGTTCAAGAGATGATGAGCAAAGCTGAAGTATAGAGGAGCATTGAAGGAGATCGGGCTCAAAAATGGAAGACATTGCTTAAAGGCCCAATTGAAGATGTTCAAAATAGCATCCCAAGAGATTAAAAACATGTATTAGATAAATGGGCTGGGCTAGGCTTTGTTTATTTTAAGTTTAATTTATGTTTAGCTTTGTTTGGGCCCAAATTATGTGGAAAACCCATTAATTTCGTTTTTGTTTATTTTCCTAGACGTAGTAGGTTTAATTACTCCTATTTAAAGGAGCTAACGATATTGTTTTGGGCAGCTTTGATTAATTAAATTTCGAGTGTTTTCACCTCTTGCGTTCTAAGAACGTCTCAAACAGCTAGAATTAGGGTTCTTGTTCTTGTTGTCTTCACATCAGTTGGTATCAAAGGCAATTTTCTATCCAGGTTTTATCTTTCGTTTGTTTCTGTTTTGTTCAATTTGTAGACTGCTTTATTCGTATCTTCTTAAAACTAGGGTTATTATTTTCGATTGTGAAAAAAAAATCGATTATGCTCTTGCTACATAATTATCGAATCTGTTTTGCTGAGTAAATTTTGAACCTGTTCTTGATTGATAATTAATCTTCGAATCTATTCTTGCTAAGTGTTTTTCGAATATGCTCTTGATTGTTAATACTGCAAATGTTAAAGTTAATCAAAATTTTGACAACTCCATATAAACCCTAGTTTGCTAAGATTCGATTGGTGTTGAGTTTTGATTTTTATTGAATTTTGATTGTGCGTATAATCCCTAGTTATTGAGTTTCGACTGTCATGGTTAATTAATTCTACTGAAATTTCGAATTCTGGAGTTTTCGACTACACCAGATTGAAGTTGAAGTTGAGACACCCAGAAAAAAAAAGTACAAAATTTTTTGAAATTCGTAATTATTTCTTGTTGGATTTGGGTTCTATAGGGTCCAAGGATTCCAAAAATCCTATTTTCACTTGATTGAATTTTCGCTCATTTTTCTCGATTTTTCTCTTCGTATCGTGTCCATAATTCATTGGGATTCCTATTTATTGAGTTCTTGGTGAAAACATACTTGTCCTAGCATACAATTGATCTGTTTGAATTGTGATTGGTCTGTTTGGGAACCGAGACAAAGGTTCTGGCTTTTCGATTTGTTTGAAAGTTCCAAAAGGTGAAAATTTAGAGGTATATCATTACTTTTGAGAGCTAAACACGAGCGGTAAAATTAGAGTGACATATTCTGAGTGAAACACGTAAGGGAGTGCAGTGAGAAAATTTTTATTTCTTTATATTGTGATAATCTCTGTTTTGCAGCAATATGTCAAATTTCAATCCTAAGTTATTCGAAGAAGCCATGATGAGTACCTTACAAAATATGATGAGAGAGAAGTTGGGTGGCTTTAGAGAGCAAGTATATGAGATTAGTGTCGAATTAAAATGAATGCGGGTGAAAGTGGATAGGGCTGAGAGCGCTCAAAATGAACAATCTGGCAAATCACATACTGCTCAAAGAACTGGGAGAATGCAGCCTAGAGAAAGGAGGGCTGAGAATGATCCTGATAACTATTACCGAGATAGCTTTGATGACGGGGAAAGTGACGTTGATTCGGTAACCGCTAACCGACGAAATGGTAGGCAATTTGATAGAGGAACCAATCGAGAGGATGACAACATGAATGGGATCAAAATGAAGATTCCATCCTTCCAAGGGAAGAATGACCCTGAGGCCTATCTTGAGTGGGTCAAGAAAGTAGAGTTGGTGTTTGCTTGCCATAATTACTCCGAGTCCAAGAAGGTGAAATTGGCGGCTATTGAATTTTCAGATTATGCACTTGTTTGGTGGGATCGCTTGATGACAAAGCGAAAGCGTAGTGATGAAAGGCCCGTTGAGACATGGGAAGAGATGAAGCAACTGATGAAGAAGGGGTTTGTACCCGATCATTATTATGGAGAATTGTACCAAAAATTACAGGGACTTACACAGGGGAATCGTAGTGTTGATGAGTACTACAAGGAGATGGAAGTGGCCATGATTCGGGCCAAGGTTGATAAGAATAGAGAAGCTACCATGGCGCGGTTCTTGAGTAGGTTAAATCAAAAAATTGCCAATGCGGTTGAATTGCATCCCTACGTTGAGATTGAAGATATTGTGCACGCGGCAATTAAAATAGAGAGGCAGCTCAAGAGGAGGGGTAGCTTTAAGCCAAGCCAAAGTTCTTATTCTGCTCCATGGAAACAAAGTCCGTGGAAGAAGGATGATAAGGCAACCACTCCGAAACCGAAAACTGATTCAAAATCGAAAGCTCCTAGTGGAAGCCAAGCTAAGGCAGCCCCCAACACCACTAATACCCTTACAACTCGAAATCGAGACATTATTTGTTGGAAATGTCAACGGAGAGGCCACATTGCCACTCAATGCCCAAACAAGCGAGTGATGATGCTTCTGGATAATAGGGAATACGAGACGGAAAAAGAAGGCACTAAAGCCATGCCACAATTAGAAGAAGTCCAAGAAGAAGAGAGTGCCATCCAGGGCGAGTTATTAGTTGCAAGAAGAGCCCTTAGTGTGCAAGCAAGGGAGGATGAGGAGCAGCGCGAGAATATTTTTCACACTATGTGCTTGGTGCTAGGCAAGTTGTGTAGCTTAGTGATAGACGGAGGTAGTTTCACTAACGTGGCTAGCACGACTATGGTGGAGAAGCTAGCATTGCACGCGACTACGCATCCAAGGCATTATAAACTGCAGTGGTTGAATGATAGCGGTAAAGTGAGCGTGAACAAGCAGGTTTTGGTGTCCTTTAGCATTGGGAAGTATGAGGACCAAGTGCTTTGTGATGTGGTTCCCATGCAAGCCGGCCATATATTGTTGGGGAGACCTTGGCAATATGATAGAAGAGTTAAACACGATGGCTTCACCAATAAATATTCGTTTGAGATAAACAAGAGAACAATCATTCTTGCACCCTTACCGCCATAACAAACCTATGCTGATCAGTTGAAGTTACAAAATGAGGAGGAGCAACGGAGAGCTGAAAAGAAAAAGATAGTGAGTGGTGAGGAAAAGAAAGAAAGTGAGGGAAAAAGAAAAGAAATTGAGAAAAAAGAAGGTAGAGTGGAAAAACCAGTGACTATTGAGAGTAAGTTTAAGAGGAGGTAAAAGAATTTCTATGCGAGAGATACTGAAGTGAAAAGAGCGATACTTTGTAATCAACTTCTTGTACTTGTATACAAAGAAACACTTTTGAATACTAACGAACTAAATTCTTCTTTGCCTAGTGTTATTATTTCTTTGTTGCAAGATTTTGGTGACGTTTTTCCAGAGGATACCCCAAGCGGTTTACCACTTATTCGAGGAATAGAGCACCAAATTGATTTCGTACCCGGAGCATCCATTCCAAACCGCCTAGCCTATAGGAGTAATCCAGAGGAGACGAAGGAACTTCAAAGGCAAGTGACAGAACTACTAGAGAAAGGGTGTGTGAGAGAGAGTATGAGCCCATGTGCGGTGCCAGTCTTGCTAGTGCCGAAGAAGAATAGGACGTGGAGAATGTGCGTGGACTGCCGGGCAATTAATAATATCACGGTAAATTATCGTCATCCCATTCCACGATTAGATGATATGCTTGATGAGTTGCATGGGTCTAGTATATTCTCTGAAATTGATTTGAAAAGTGGATACCATCAAATTAGAATGAAAGAAGGCGATGAATGGAAAACAACATTTAAAACTAAATATGGGTTATGTGAGTGGTTAGTTATGCCTTTTGGTTTGACGAATGCTCTTAGTACCTTTATGCGCTTAATGAACTATGTTTTGAGATCATTCATTGGCAAATTTGTTATGGTCTATTTTGATGATATCCTAATTTATAGCAAAAGTCTAGATGACCATGTAATTCATTTAAAATATGTTTTGGATGTCTTGCGAAAGGAGAAGTTATATGCTAACCTGAAGAAGTGCACATTTTGCACAGATAAGCTTGTATTTCTTGGTTTTGTTGTTAGTGGACAAAGTATTCAAGTTGATGAAGAAAATTTGAAGGCTATTCAAGAATGGCAAAGTCCTACAAGTGTTGGACAAGTGCGGAGTTTCCATGAGCTTGCTAGTTTTTATCGGTGATTCGTGAAGGATTTTAGCATGATTACAGCGCCAATGATTGAAGTGATCAAGAAGAATATTAGGTTCAAATGGAGAGAGGAACAAGAGAAGGCATTCCAATTACTAAAAAGGAAGCTAAGTAACGCCCCCTTGTTATCTTTGCCTAACTTTTCAAAGACTTTTGAAATTGAATGCGATGCTTCAGGAAATGGTATTGGTACTGTTCTTATGCAGGAAGGGAAGCCAATAGCATACTTTAGTGAGAAGCTAGGTGGGACAACCTTAAATTACCCCACCTACGACAAGGAGCTTTATGCATTAGTGAGAGCGTTGGATACATGGCAGCACTATCTGTGGCCGAAGGAGTTCATGATTCACACAGATCATGAATCGTTGAAGCACTTGAAGGGACAGCAAAAGTTGAACAAGCGCCATGCCAAATGGGTAGAGTTCATAGAGACTTTTTCGTATGTGATCAAGTACAAGAAGGGTAAGAAAAATGATGTAGCAGATGCTTTATCGCGCAGGTATGCTTTAATTGCTACTTTAGATGCTAAATTACTTAGATTTGAATACATCAACAAATTGTATTGTGATGATGCTATTTTTAGAGATATCTTTAATGCATGTGAGAAAGTGGCGTTTGATAAGTACTTTAGGCATGATGGGTTCTTAATGCGTGAAAACAAACTTTGTGTGCCTAAATGTTCATTGCCTGAGTTACTTGTGAAAGAGGCTCATGGTGGGAGTCTAATAGGGCACTTTGGTATAACTAAGACCTTAGGAGTATTGCAAGAACACTTCTTTTAGCCTCACATGAAAAGAGATGTTAAAAGAATCTGTGAGAGATGTGTTACTTGTAAGAAAGCAAAGTCTAAGTTAAACCCCTATAGTCTATATACTCCATTGCCCATTCTTAGTGACCCTTGGGTTGACATTTCTATGGATTTTGTGTTGGGTTTGCCTAGGACTAAACATGGGAATGCTTTTATTTTCGTGGTGGTTGATAGATTTTTTAAAATGGCTCATTTTATTGCTTGTAATAAAACTGATGATGCACCACGAATTGCTAATTTATTCTTCAAAGAAATTGTGCGATTGCATGGCATACCTAGAACCATTGTTTCTGATAGGGATGCAAAGTTTTTGAGCTACTTTTGGAAGACTTTGTGGAAAAAGTTGGGTACTAAATTATTGTTTTCTACTACATGTCATCCCCAAACTGATGGTCAAACAGAAGTAGTAAATAGAACTTTATCTAATTTGTTGCGTGCCACAATTAAGAAGAACTTAAAAGAGTGGGAAGCATGTTTGCCTCATGTTGAGTTTGCACATAATCGATCTATTCATTCTACATCTAAGTTTTCTCCTTTTGAGATTGTGTATGGTTTTAAACCTTTAACTCCTTTGGATTTATTGCCATTACCTATTGAGCATGCTAACCTAGATGGCGGGAAGAAAGCTGAGTTTGTTAGACAGATTCATGAGAAGGCGAGGCAAAACATTAAAAAGAGAACTGAGCAGAATTTGTAGCAAGCAAACAAAGGAAGGAAAAAGTGGTCTTCGAACTAGGAGATTAGGTTTGGCTGCACTTGAGAAAGGAACAGTTTCCAGTTCAAAGGCGTTCTAAGTTGTTACCGAGAGGAGATGGACCATTTCAAGTTATGCAAAGGATCAATGACAATGCATACAAACTTGATCTTCTAAGTGAGTATAATGTGAATGCTACATTTAATGTTGCTGATCTAAGTCCGTTTAGTGCAGGTGACGAATTGAGGACAATTCCTTTTCAAGAGGAAGGGAATGATGAGCCCAAGGATAGTACTGACGCTGGATCATGGAGTGAAGGCTATGCCGATCCTATCCGGGTTCCAAGTGGCCCAATCACGCGAGCTAGAGCCAAGAAGATCAAGGAGGCACTTATGACCATGGTCCAAGAGATGATGAGCAAAGCTGAAGCATAGAGGAGCATTGAAGGAGATCGGGCTCAAAAATGGAAGACATTGCTTAAAGGCCTAATTGAAGATGTTCAAAATAGCAACCCAAGAGATTAAAAACATGTATTAGATAAATAGGCTGGGCTAGGCTTTGTTTATTTTAAGTTTAATTTATGTTTAACTTTATTTGGGCCCAAATTATGTGGAAAACCCATTAATTTCGTTTTTGTTTATTTTCCTACACCTAGTAGGTTTAATTACTCCTATTTAAAGGAGCTAACGCTATTGTTTTGGGCAGCTTTGATTAATTAAATTTTGAGTGTTTTCACCTCTTGTGTTCTAAGAACGTCTCGAACAGCTAGAATTAGGGTTCTTGTTGTCTTCAACTTAGCAATCAATTAACCCATCGATTGATTGTTTGTCTTCGACTAAACCAAGGTTCTTTCTCATTTTTGGGATTGGGTCGAGGTTCCACCTCTATTAACTTCGCGTGATTCCAAGGTTCTTGCGTCTTCATACGTTAAGGGTTGCGGATCCATCTTACTTGGATAGAATACGATCGCAGTTCACATCAGAGGATCAACTTAATCCCACGGTCACGAATGGCTAGTGAGGAGAAAAAGATGAATATCTATGTGTGGGTGATAAATGGCTAGGATCAACTTAATCTCCCGGTCACAAAAGAAAGGAGACAAATATATAATTAAACTCCTTAAGGGAAGTACACACGCGACGAACCAAAAAAGAAGTTTAAGCTTCACATGGATCAATACTTTAATACCATTAATTAAAGAAGCAATGAATGGCTCAAATTTATTCTAAAAAGGCACAATTGCACTTAATAAATTAATTAAATAATAAAAAGCAAATAAAAATATATATGTTTAAGCATCAAATTTTAATAAATTTGCCTTCGAGCTTCGCAATAAAATCCAGCACAAAAAAATCTTCCATAGCGCACGACTGGACTAGGGTTTGCTTTCTAGACCGTTTTTGCTTGAAATTGACAATCATAATTTGTCCGACTAAAAATTTGAAACATATATTCATTTTTTACCATTAAAATTTTAGATAATCAAATCGCCCACTTCGAATATAAAAAAATATTAATTGCAAACTTTGTTCCTTAAAAAAATATTTAATGTAAAAATTATTAAGTTATTGAATATTAATTATAAGAAGGTTTAACCATATAATATGTAGGTTTTACAAAATAAAATTAATTAATTTAAAAATATAAATAATATTGTGACAGTGAGTGTGTATGGTGATAGTATGTTGGAGTGAGGAGTGTGTTTTTAGTAAAATAAGAGAGAGTGTGGGAAATTTTATCATCTTATTTAATAAAAATACTAATTTTTTTTCTTAAAATGATTTTGAATAAAATCACATTAAAGAGAAAATAAAAAATATACATGTTTAAGTAATTTTTAATAAATCTGTCTTCAAGCTTAGCGATAAAATCCAGCATGGTAAAAAATTTCAACAGAGCGCGACTGGACTAGGGTTTGCTTTCTAGACCGCTTTTAGCTCAAAATGGACAATTCTAATTGTCCAACTACATGATACCCATTGGGACTTTCACTAATGACCATAAAAGTTAGTACTGCATGGTCCCCTAATTGCGAATTGCCACTCAAACAGATTCTAATTAAAAATAATGTAAAAGCTATGAAAAATAAAATGCCCAAGATACATAGAAAACAATAGGCATGGTAGAGTGAATCATGTTGGATTTGTTATAAAAAATTAATAATAATAAGATAGATTAAAGAAATAATGAATCATAGTGCCATATCTTTAAGACACCACTGGGAGACAAAGACAGGTGCACAAATACAAAGTTTGGGACAATTTTATAAAGACAAAGAAAATTATAAATAATGCAGTCTAATTTTACCGGTTAGTATTGCTTGCCTTAATATGAGGGGAAAATAAGGAGCGAATCTAAATTTTTGGGAATCAATTCATCTTCGTTAATTTATTTTTGTGGAGATAATTTATTTTTCAAGAGATGATCTCCATTAAATTTTATAAAAAAATTATCCATTTAGTTCTCGAATTAGATTCGTTAAATCAAAATTAAATTAAAAGGTAATAGAGATGAGCCATGTCCAAAATTTTGAATAAATTTATTTTCAAACTCATTTTTTAATTATTTTTTCTTGTGTAAGCCCTCCCATGTAAACTTTGAGAATACAAAGATGTATAGTACAACCCTCAACCCCAATCTAAGTCCTTATTCCCTAAATGCTCGAACTCAAGTTTATCTAAAAAACAAAGATTATATAAAAAGTATATGTAGATATAAATAATTAAATATGTAGGTATATATATAAATATAGAGTCCAATTCTAGTACAGACTGGGCCTTTTTACGATGTTTTTTCATAGTAAAAACATTGGGGGATGTTTTTTAAAACGAAAAAACTTCGTAAAAAGGTCCGGTTCGTACAGACCGGTCCGCACTTGAATATTTTCGTATATATATATACAATAAGCAATTAATTCTATTTTTATAAAAGGGTACATTAATACATGACCACGTGGAGGGGGGCTGGAAGCAATGGCATTAATTTAAATATTAGTTTAGTGGGAGCCAATGGCATTATAACACAATAATACGTAGTACTTGCTAGCTTGCATAAAATTTGGGAAAAGAGTGGTTAGAGGTTTCATTCATCGATATAATTATATGTTATATATTAGTTCTTGTAGAATACTACGTTTGCCTAAGTAAGGGTTCAAAATTTTAATTCTTACACAATTCTTGTTTCATTACTAGGAAAAAATGTATAAGATGACAAAAATTGAAAATCATAATATGTGCTTTAGCTTACAGGGACAGACCACTATACTCTCAATATCAATTGAGCAAGTGAGGGTAGTTATGGAAAAAAAATACTTATTTAGATCTTTTATTTGGGTTAAGAGGTAAAAAATTTTACCTTTAAATTATTCAGAGAAAAATATAACCATTAATGTATGAACACTTACGCAAACAAACATATATTTTTAGCAGACTTGAAATATGAACGGTCTCTATTTAGATTTCAAATGAGCAAAACAAAGAGTCCTTTAGTGTGTTGGATTGAGCATTTCAGGATTTGATCACCTAAAGATGGAGGTTTGAGAGTAATTTGTAAATATTCTAAATTTAGGAAATTACATATTTTTAAGCAAAATATAAAAAGTTAAACGGAATAAATTAAACAAGAGTTCGTAAATTGTATATACAATATATGCGATTTGCTAGTATCAAATTTAAATGCTATTGATTTTCAGCTTTGATTTGTCATTTGAATTTATGTGATGGTTATCTTATAAATTAATGTAAATTATGTTATATAGGATAAATAAAAGAATTCATTATTTGAGTTTAAAGTTTACACAAAACATAAGACAACGTATATATAATTATAGTTATATATAAAAAAATAAAGATATTATCCGAATCCAGTAGAATAAGAATAATTGAGTATACTATCCAAATAAATAGGGATAATGATTTGGATAGCATATTTAAAAAAGATAAGCATAATAGTGTGGTATCCGATCCGTATACACCCCTACTTATAAATAAATATATTATCTCTAATATTTTACATTAGTTTTATGAATATTAATGATATTGTTCATAAATTTATAAAATTCTTATAGCTGATTAATTAAATATATATATATATATATATTATAATTATTTTTTATAATCTGTATCGAAGATGTGTCATAACCTATATTTTTTTAATTTCTAATTTTGCCGTATCACCATATTGGTACATCCGATAACCATATCTATATCCATGCTTCATTGAATATAAAACAATGATGTTTTACTAAACTAATCCGCAAAATCCTACTTTTAGATAAAATGCATTATAACGTGTCAAGCTATTATTAATTTCTTAATCACGATAAAACTATATTTTTACTTAAGATGCAAACCATCTATTTAATTTTAGTATGACTAGTTTTAAATTTAAATTTAGTATAATACTTAAGGATTATAAAATAACTAGATTATAAAGTGAAAAAACATATTTTTCACATTTTAACGACTGAACAAAAGGATTCGCAAATAAAAATACTAATAGAAACAATATTAATTACAAACTTTGTTCCTTAAAAAAGTATTTAATGTAATAATCATTAAGTTATTGAATATAAATTATAAAAAGGTTAAACCATAAAATATGTAGGTTTTACAAAATGAAATTAATTAATTTTAAAATATCAATAATATAAAATCTAAATTTTTAAAAAGTCAAAATGGTCTTATTTCGAGAAAAAAAATGAGAAATGGGTATTTAGTCATAATTTTCATTTCTATAATACTATTAGAAAAAGTGAAAAAAATAATATATTTTATTAATTTTTTAAAATAAAATTGAATAAATTGAAATGAAATTATGAGTGGAATTCTTGAAATGATTTAAAAATTGGCTTTTCAAGTGGGCAGGAGATTTGGTCAGTGGCAGCCAAAGAAGGATTGGTGCCTAGGGGATTATTAGAGGAACAGTCGGATAAACGGTTTTTATCTTTGTTAATTAATTAAAACAACA
The DNA here is from genome assembly GCA_021464415.1 of Lonicera japonica. NCBI lineage: Eukaryota > Viridiplantae > Streptophyta > Magnoliopsida > Dipsacales > Caprifoliaceae > Lonicera > Lonicera japonica. The sequence continues at coordinate 36,604 of JAKCWG010000156.1, read as the reverse complement.
AAATAGAAATAAAATCAAACTTTATTTTTAAGAAATGACATTGAGAGTTTTAGAAGGAATAATTTTCATAATTCAAACATGAAAAATAATCATTTTTAAATTTCCCAAATATTGTAGGTTTAATACATTGATCAATGTACGTCGCCTAAGTGTGACTTTTAGGAGACGTACATTGACCAATGTACGTTGCCTAAGTGAATTTTCGATTTTTCAAATATTTGAAATTTCGTTAAACTTGCGGTGTGAAAATAACTTTAAGCGACGTACATCGATCAATGTACGTCGCCTACGTGAATTTTAGATTTTTAAATTTTTGAAATTTTGTTAAAAATTACGACAGCAAAATAACTTTAAGCGACGCGCATTCATCAATGTATGTCGCCTAAGTTGGACTTTTAGGAGACGTACTTTGATCAATATACGTCGCCTAAGTGAATTTTAGATTTTCCAAATATTTGAAATTTCGTTGAAAATTGCGGAGGAAAAATAACTTTAAGCGACATACATTGATCAATATGCCTTGACTAAGTGAGACTTTTAAGAGACGTACATTGATCAATGTACGTCGCCTAAGTGAATTTTAAATTTTCTAAATATTTGAAATTTCATTAAAAATTGCGGTGGGAGAATAACTTTAAGCGACGCACATTTATCAATGTACGTCGCCTAAGTGGGACTTTTAGGAGATGTAAATTGATCAATGTACATCGCCTAAATTAATCTTATGAGACGTACCTTGGTAGTCGCCATGATCTGTCACATAAGTTGTGTTTAGGAGACGTATTCTATTTATACGTCGCTTAAGATGACACTTAGGCGACGTTCTTACCTGTACGTCGTGTAAGTTAAGTTTTAGGAGACGGACATCAATATTCGTTGCCTAAGGGTCATCTTAAGAGACGGACCCTATTAGTGTGCGTCGCCTAGACCCTTTCCTGGCATAGTGTTTCTAGAAAAAAAGATGGTATGGCAGAATTCAGTTTGTTGATTTGGGTGATCCTCCGGATTTGACTCAAGAGCTTACAGTTAAGGATGGTGTAAAAAATACTAGGGCTTGTTTAGAATTATTTAAAGATTTTATTCAACCTCAGATTTTAACAAATATTCAAAATATGGATTATTTGATAAACTCGGATGACAATAAATATGTGTGGGTGGCATCTTCAAATGGAAAATTTACCGTATCTTCGGCCTGGCATATCTATTAACAAAGGCAGGTAACTATGAACCTGAGTTTTCTTATGTGGGCACACTATGTCCCTCTTAAATGGTCAATACTGGTATGGAGGGCTGTGCAAGGAAAATTGCCATTAGATCAAAATCTGCAATATCTAGGAATTAATCTTGCATCACAATGCAATTGCTGTAGCTTTCCTCAAATTGAATCCATTGATCATGTTTTCTTGCTAAATGTGGAGGCTTAAAAAGTTTGACATCACTTCGAAGATTTGCTGGGTATTTTTGGTAAGGCGACATCATTAAAATTAAGATTATTTGAATGGCGGTTGTTTAAATTTCGATCTCTGTGTTTTAAAGTGTTGCTTATTGTAATTTAGGTATGTATTTGTTAAGAATTTTGGAAGATTAAAAACAAAGCGGGATTTGAAGGTGAAGTTGGAAATGCTAGTTTGATCATCCGTAATGTTGAAGTAAACTTAAAAGGCCTTCTTTGCAATGTGAGCTTAGTGTTGAAACAGTGCAAGTAAGATTTAAATTTGCTAAGGAACTTCAGATTGAAAACAAATTGTAGAGGTGGTCAGCAATATATTCTTACTAGATGGGTAGGTCCTTTGTTTGGAAGTTCAAACTCAACTCTGATGGGTGTTTAAAAGGGAATCCAGGGGAGAGTGGAGGTGGAAGTATACTCAAATCATGTAAAGGTTCTATTGTGTGGGCTCAAGCTGATTATTTTGGGATTCTGTGGAACATGGTTGCTGAAGCTAGGGCGCTATTGCAAGGTTTACAGAGATGCATGGGCTCAAGCAGATGAAAGTCGATATTCCTTGGGTTATTATTTATGAAGTCAGAATGATGATGAGCATTCTTAAGAAGATGGATTATACGTTGTTGCATACATTTCGAGAAAAAATTAGTTGTGAAGACTTTTTAGCAAATTATGGCTGTATATGTAAGAAGAATGTATCTTTTAAAGGTGTTGAAAGTTTTCCAAAGAAGTTGAGAGGGATGTATAGAATGGATAGGATGGGAGTCCTGAATGTGAAAGTCCGAAAGCTGTAAGTATTTTGAGAATTGAAATAAAATTAAAAAAAAAAGAAGAAAAAAACACTACTTTTCTAACTAGATTGACCTCACTTACACGTTACACTATAAACTAATTTGTGTATTAAAATTTATCATAACACTTGGGAATAATCAAAAACGGGATCTCTCGCTAAATAAATCGTCCCACCACAAAAACCAAGCAGTAGACAAGCCAGTAGGTCTTTGTCTTTCTGGAATAGTTACATGGTCTTCATCCCATCAGTGTTGCCTACACCCATTTCTTTCAACTACGCTTTGCCACTCGATCTTTTTTAACTCGTGTAAGTCTTTGCCTCAACAATTTTCTTTAATGATTCATTCATATAAAAAAAAGACACAATAGCTTCTTCTATGAAGTGCCCATGTGTAAAACAAGAAGTTGAGCCTTCCACTTTTGTTACACACTTAGATGTAACCAAAGGATTTGGGAAAAACTTGTATTCTTGAAGAGGAAGAGGAGGACGGAGGTAGAAGAAGATAAAAGAAGGAAAGAAAAGGCTTTCCTTTTCTCTCTCTTCTCAAACAGTGTTTATTGCATCGGGAACAGACCCTTAATGACCTTCCTCATTAATGAGCTGTAACAACTGTTCTCGCCAAAATTTGAAGAAAAAATGCTGACCAGTTGATGAGTCACACATGGCATGCCCTTAACTACAGAAAGAAACCCATTTTATAAGCCAATATTTATATGCAAGGATGAAAACCAAATTTTCACCAAGTATGAAGAAAATAGACGAAGAGAAATTACACTCAAAGGGATCCAAGCATCCGAGCTCACATGCTTGGCCGAGGGAACCCAGAAATATTTTATGAGCTCACAAGCTCATCTACATTACTATTTGATATTTTAGGAGTACTGAATATTTTATGATTGTCACATAGTTTACATTTCAAAATCTTAAATAGAAAAAATCAGTTAAGATAAACCCATTTTATAAGCCAATATTTATATGCAAGGATGAAAACCAAATTGATGAGTCACACATGGCATGCCCTTAACTACAGAAAGAAACCCATTTTATAAGCCAATATTTATATGCAAGGATGAAAACCAAATTTCCACCAAGTATGAAGAAAATAGACGAAGAGAAATTACACTCAAAGGGATCCAAGCATCCGAGCTCACATGCTTGGCCGAGGGAACCCAGAAATATTTTATGAGCTCACAAGCTCATCTACATTATTATTTGATATTTTAGGAGTACTGAATATTTTATGATTGTCACATAGTTTACATTTCAAAATCTTAAATAGAAAAAATCAGTTAAGATAAATATTTTCTAATATAATTTCTCTTTATACAAACGTTACAATACTTTGAAAGATGGACCCATAGGTATGTATATATCCTGGCCTTATGCACAGTGGATCAATTGAAGAAGAGAAAATTCATACGTAACAAGCCAATGGAAAAAGAATAGTCTCACACTTTTCTTATTGGCTCCCCCTTTGAAAATTTGTACACAAAAAAACAGACTAGTTGTTTACTTCAGGTCGTTCTATAATTAACACATTCCAAACAATCAATTTCTGTAGACTAGAAAAAAAATCAATTCCTTTTCAACAAGTAGCTGGTTTCGTCTTCTTAGAATTCCTTTTTCTTTTTTGAACATGACTATATGTGTAAGTTTGCCCCGCAAAATGTGTCAACAAACTCAAATTTTTAGTCTATATATGTCAGTCAAGCGTAAATTAAGGGAATATAGGTAGGATTACACGTTATTATCAATAAGGTGTACGTAATAGAAAATATTCAACCAGTTTTTATATCAAAAATATTATTGTCAAAACTAGAATGACTTTTAATGAAGGAATTAATGCATTGAGTTGTTGTACAATATTGAATTTTAAGTAAAATGCATTGTTTTGGCAGAAGTTATATCTACTTTGGTAATAGCACTACCCATATATATATATATATTTAAAAATGAAGGTCTAAGCTCTAGGGTTGCAAGTTGCAACCCATTCAAAAGAGGACAAGATGTTTCTACTTCAGAGGAGACTTGACTTGAGAGTCTTAAACACTTTTCTTGATACACACGATAGGGGATGGGAAGAGACTCAAACCGTTACACTCGTGCAATCTATAAACACAATTCAAAGAAAGTGAAAAAAAAGTCTCGACTCTTATTGAGGGAATAGTTAGCATTAATAGTATTACTATGAATCCCCGATTATATATGTGAGTAATTGTTGAATTTTACAATGAATTTGTTCAGGCAAGGATGTTAAAATATTTGGTATTTCTATTACCCCTTAGTGTTTTTTTTTTGGCTTGGATAATTATTGAAAATATTATGATTCTGTTTACAGGTCAAGTATGGTAATATATCTAGATATATACAAGAATATTTGAAGGCAATAAATTATGTTGATCCAAAGAAAATGGAGTAGTCAGTGAAATTTGAAAGGGGTGTGAGGTGTGGGGGGATATCGATGGGTAGACGTGAATATTGGGATCAGGATCTACAATAAATAAATCATAATGAAGGAATGAGTGCTAGTTAGGTAAAGTCCCACAATCCTACGCCCTGTGATTCAAAGTTTGCAAAAGGTGTTTGGCAAATTATTAATTGTGGAATTATTCACAGTGAGAATCAATAATGGCCGTCACAATAGTTATTTTAATTTTGAAATGTAATAACATTTTCCATGATTATAACTAATATATATATATACCGAAAAGGAGGTAAAAGTTTTTCCATAACTATGTTTTTTGCAAAAAAAACCAACGAATAATATTTTTTTAGAAATAAGGGCCTAGATATTATTATCATTATGAAATAAGGGCTTGCTAATCAATTGTATTTTAAAATAAGGGCTTTGACCGAGTGCAAACTTAACTTTGCAATCAAAAAAATTTAATGCAAATTTCTTTTGCATGATGTATTTATATTTTTTAACAAGTATATTATTATTTTTCATTCATAAAATTTTAAAACAACGTCAAATAAATACAACGACATAGTAATATTTTAGAAAATAAGGAGTTCAAACTTAACTTTGCATAACTCCGAAAAAATTATTATGTGCATTTTATTAACGAATAGGTTTTGAATATGTAATTTGTTAAAATTATTCTAAAGCATTGTCAATTAAACACTTATTTATAATAACATGCTAAAAAACATGTAATGCAAACTTAATTTTGCATGATTCCATAAAAAAAAATTAAAATCTACTGCAAAGTTAACTTTGCACTCCTTTTGGAGTTTGGTCAAATGTAGGTCCTTAATTTACAAAAATATTACTCCTTGGTTTTTTTGCAGAAAACTTTTTTATACAAGCCATATTTTTCAATATCCCGTTTTTTGAACCTAAATTAAGAGTTCACTTTTCTTTATAAATAAAAGAAAGTGAACTTTTGATGAGGGATGCATGGAGTTTTAGTGGCATAGCCAAAAAATTTAGTGACTAGAATCATTAATAATTTATTATCAATCTCACATCAATTGCAATTACTAAATTATCAATTAAAAAAAAGAATGAGTAATGTTATTTGGTTCCAGAAAAGTACACTCCAATCGCAAATGTAAATACATTTATATCATTCAAGATGCATTTGAGACACAATTTATATGACAACCTTTTGGGCTTAATAGCATTTCTCCTTGAAAATATGTTTGGGCCACATCATTTTTTAATTTTTTTTATATAATAAGACCCCACTATCAAATATTTTTCATAATTTTAAGTGATGTGAATTATATAGACTAGCCTAAATATATTCAAAATATACTATTGTGGGTGGCCAAAAATTTGGGCAAACCCACATGATGAAATTCTTAGCAAAATCAATGGAGTAATAAATGGAAATAATAGTGGAGACAAGAGATTTTTGGGGATGGTAGGATCCTCTGGTAGCGCTTATGCTATTCCAACAGTACATCCTCCGTTTGTGTTTGTGTGTTTGATTTATTAGCTAAAAGACAATTGAAATGAGGATACAAGTTACCACTCTTTCTCTCTAGAAATAATTCCTCTGGCTAGCTCATTCTTCTCCCATCTAGTGGGTCATGTACAAAACATGCAAGTAGTCAAGCCCTTGTGGATTATTATTAAGGAAATACTCAGGTTGAATTAATGATAATTATCATTATTAATTAATGTACTTAATTTAGCCTAAGTTACTGAGATGAATAAACTCAAGTTCCCATTCTTGAGATCAAGTCATTTTTTGAGGAACACACACAACATCTTATTCGGCTGAATTAAAGTTTTTTCTTAACTTTCATAATTTTATTTTTTTTGTAAAAATTAACCTCAGTGAAGAAACATCAAAAAATAAACTGTGCTTTTTCAAATCGAAATTTCGTATATTGAAGCTCTATTTAATAGCAACACAAAAAATGATGATTAAAAAAAATTAGAGTAACAAGATTGAAAATAAGTTGAGGGGTGAGATTACTCTTATTATTTGAATTTTTCCATGAAAAAACAAATATTCCTTTGGGTGGTAGTTAAGAAATTCAAAGATTTTTTTTTTCATAAAAGATAATGTAGGACATATACTCATAAATATGAATATGAGATGGAGATCATCTCATCATACCGCTCAACTTGTTTTCTATCTTCTTATCCAAATTAGTTCTTTTTCTTATCATTTTCTACGTTTCTATCACATGGAGTCTAGTTAGTTTAAAATGTTCCAAGAGTGAATAGTTAAACATCTCGCTTAGAAATAATTTGGAAATGCAAGTTAATTAATGACAAAAACTATCAAGTTTATATAATAACAAGTTAATTAATGACAAAAATTGTCAAGTTTATATACTTGTAAAATGTTATATAATATCAATTTTGGAAATGAGTTATTTAAGTAAATTCAGCCTTAATTGAAATGAAATGGCAATGTCAAAATATGTAGTTTTATCTTTTAGATAATTATTGTATATTTCTTTTGTTAGGCGCATCTATTATGAATAAGGAGACTTTTAATACTCCTAGATATCAACTCGACCACACTGAAGTTTACTTAATGTAAATGCATGGTATCATCAAAATAGTTTTATTTTAGATAAATTGTTTTATTGTCTTCCGTTAGATCACTACACCAAAAATCATCTTAAAATACTGACTTTTTTCCTTCAGTCATTTAAGCACTTCTTAAGCGACTAACATTACAGTCCATTGCTTAAGCATGCTTAAGAGACTACACTTAAATGACTAACGTTAATTAGTCGCCTAGGAGCTTCTTAAGCGACAATACTTCAGCGAGGACCACCCTTTGTTAGTTGCTTAAGAGATCTTATGTGACTACACCTAACAGACTGACCTATATGTGTTGCTTAAGAGATCTTAAGCGACTAAAGTTCATATGTTAGTCGCTTAAAAGCTTCCACTGACAGTTTTTAGTCAAAGTAAAAGGACTTTGACCAGACTTCTTAAGAGACTGAGTTTGCACATTATCAGTCGCTTAAGATCTCACTTAGGCGACTGACAATGCATTCTCAGTCGCCTAAGTGTATTTTCTTTTAGTTAAGTATGAAGCCTTTTCTCATAATGCATTTTGGTTGGACGAGAGGCTATTTGGGTGATTTTGAAGTGCAAATCACCATTTTTATCACCAAAGGCTTTGTTCTTGCCTCTTATTTGATCTCTAGGTTAGTATAATCTCTCTTATTGATATTAATTTGTTACTAAATTTTTTATTGATAATAGCTATGTTGAGTTAATTAGTGTTAAAAATATAGTTTTAGTGTTGGTTTAAATATTTATATATAATATACTATGTATAATACTATTTTTATTATTATTATTATATATATAAATAAATATTTATTAAAAATATATATTAATATATAAAAGAAAATTATATAATAAAATATAAATTATTATTATTATTATATGAGTTTGGATAAATTATTATTGTATGTATGTTAATTTCATTACACTATTCTTGATATTTAAATAAATGATTATATATTTTTCAGGTGCTTTGATGATTTAGGTACAAGACAAATGCTTCAAATAAGTTCATATCTATTATCATTAGAAATTAAACATAAAATACTCACAATAAGCAAGGAAGCACAAATACTTATTTTATATGAAGTCTTAAAATTAAGCAATTCCAAAAATCCGAACAAATGGAATTTTTGTCCAAACACTTTAAATGGTCAACTAGATATTTATTATTTGTCTACAATCTTGGGGAGTACTTAATCTTATTGAGATAAAAAAAAATATGGGCTTATTCCTAGTTTTCTATTTATTTATTTACTTACACGAATTTTGTGATTTCGACTAATGTTATATTTTGTTTTGCAGGTCAACTATAGCATCCCTCTTGATGATAACCGGTTGTTCAACTTCATTCAAGAGGCTGCAGCTGAGCGTTACAAACAGTGGAAAAGCGACTACAAGTGACATTTTGAGACCTATGGTGCGGACTTCCCTCTTGAGTTCCTTCATCGGCCAGAGCAGTAGCAGTACCTGTTGCAACACTTCAAAGACCCCGCTTTTATGGTAATGTCCAATTCTCTCTCTTTATATTAGTTCTCTGATTCTTTCTCTCTGTATTAGTTATGTTTTGGAATATGTTATTCAATTAATGATGTATATTTGTTTGTAAATGGTAAAATATCTTACAAGCCTTGTGCGAGAGAATGAAGAGAATGAGGTGGTCAGAGAAAAAGAGGATCATTGTTCGGGGATGACTCCGTTCTTTTTAGGGCGAAGAAGTATAAGCTTAAGGGAGCACCTGCCCCTCGCGTTAAGGCTTATGCAGAGGTGTATGAGAAGAACGACCCTCACATAGTGGTAAGATTCTATCTCTATTGTGATGATGATGTGACTATTCATTTAATAATTAAGTTATTGGATTAATTGTTATTGGATTGTTATTTGCAGGAGAAAATGAAAGCTAGTGTGACAGTTCTCGTAGAAGAACAGAGAGCCGAACACCCCCTGGGTGAGGAAGGCGAGGAGTGTTATTGAGGGAGAGATTGGTGTGATGAGAGGTACGATAGTCTCCGACTTGGGAAGATCATGCCAAAAGTTGCCTAAGGAAAGAGGTGAAGCGCGAACATCTACTTCTGACTTGATCTTGGAGGAGCTCCAAGTAGCGAACGAGCGCATTCGCCAACTTGAGGGACAATTCGCAGATATTCATGAGATCGTGAAGCAACTTAAGGAGACCCATGAGGCGACAACTAGTTCGAACACCAGTCAGAGGTGAACTTGTTTATTTAACCAAATTTGTATTTTCGCGACTTTTGTTATTATACTTGTATTTTTGTGAACATGTTTTCGATGTTGTAAATGAACCACATTTAATGTTTATATGCTGTTTGTGAATTATACACTTATATTTGTGAATTGTCTTTCTATGTGAACACATGTTGAAATCATATTGGTTTGAATTGCAAGTTTGGCTATGAATTGGTTTGAATTGCAAGTTTAGTTGTGAATTGGTTTGAATATCAAGTCTGGCTGTAAAATGTTTTGAATTGCAAGTTTGGCTGTGAATTGGTTTAAATTGCAGGTGTGAATTGCAAGTTTGGCAAATTTGTAGGCTGCTAAAATTGCACATTCTGGCGAAATAGTGCTTCTTCATTTAAGCGATTGATATAGTCATTGTCAGTGGCTTAAGTGGCCAGCTTAAGCAACTGACAAGGCTTTGTCAGTCTCTTAAGTGACCAAGCTTAAGAGACTGACAAGGCCTTGTCTTTCGCTTAAACTGGACTAGCTTAAGAGACTAACAAGGCCTTGTTCGTCGCTTAAGGTGGACTACCTTAAGCGACTAAGCTATTTACCTTTAGTCGCTTAAGCCTTAAGCGACGAAGTTTGAGTCCGTGGCTTAAGAGTTTCTTAAGCGACGGACCCATATTTATCAGTCACTTAAGAGCTGCAGCCACTCGACTAATGAGAAAATACTTAAGCGACTAACATTTAGTCGCTTAAGACTTAAGAGACATATAAGAGGTCTTAAGCGACTGTGAGAGTTAGTCTCTTAAGATTATTTCTGGCCTAGTGGATGAATCTATTGTGACTAAGAAGATTTTTGCTGTTAGATTCCTATGTGACATACTCAAGTCTCATGGTGACGCTTTAAGTACAATGCAGAAGTGTAAAAACATATATATAAATTGTTATTTGGTACCCATTTATTGGTTCTAAATTGCTATTTGATATTTTAGGAGTACGTACTAAATATTTTATGATTGTCACATAGTTTACATTTCAAAATCTTAAATAGAAAAAATCAGTTAAGATAAATATTTTCTGATTTAATTTATCTTTATACAAATGTTACAATACTTTGAAAGATGGACCCATAGGTATGTATATATCCTGGCCACATGCACGGTGGATCGGTTGAAGAAGAGAAAATTCATATGTAACAAGCCAATGGAAAAAGAAATGTCTCACACTTTTCTATGATTAACACATTCCAAACAATCAATTTCTGTAGACCAAAAAAAAATCAATTACTTTTCAACAAGTAGCTGGTTTGGTCTTCTTCGAATTCCTTCTTCTTTTTTGCACATGTTTATATGTGTAAGTCTGCCCCGCAAAATGTGTCAACAAACTCAGATTTTTAGTATGCATAAGTTAGTCAAACGTAAATTAATATAATATAGGTAGGATTACACGTTATTATGAATAAGGTGTACATAATAGAACATATTCAACCAGTTTTTATATCAAAAATATTATTGTCAAAACTAGAATGACTTTTAATGAAGGAATTAGTGCATTGAGTTGTTGTCCAATATTGAATTTTAAATAAAATGCATTGTTTTGGCAGAAGTTATATCTATTTTGGAAATAGCACTACCCATATATATAGAGAGATATATTTAAAAAAAAAATGAAGGTCTAATAACAAAAATCTCCCCTCCCCCACCCCAGATAAGACATGAAATTTGGGTTGTTACCATACCAACTACGCTACCCTTTTGTATTCCCAAAAGCACATATTTTTAGTTATTTTTAAAACAAAAGAGGGATTCTTACAATTGGTTGGAAAATAAATAATTTATTATTTCCATTGTAATGGAAATAATCAATAATTGAATTTTTATTTTTTTATTTTGTTGGTGTATTATGGAGGAGGGGGATGTTTGTGGCATATTTTGGGGTATAAATAAAGCCGCCTTTTAATAATAAATACTCAGCTTGAGCAAATGATAATTATCGGTATTAATGTACTTAATTCGCTTGAGTTCATGAGATGAATAAACTCAAGTTCCCATTCATCAGATCAAATTCAATTTTTGAGGAACCCTCACAACATTTTATTCCACTTAATCAGAGTTTTTTTCTCAAGGATGCGTTTGTTTTATAAATTTTTATAATTTTAATTGGAGTGAATTATATATACAAAGTTAAATAAGTTTTAGGAAAAAAGAATATTGCACCTGTTGCCAAAACAATTTTTGGTGTCGCATTTACAAAAATGTTAGTTAAATAATTAAAAAGATTATGTCATTACTTTAAATATTAGAATTAATTACTTCAACATGCACAAAAATGAATAGTATTGTTAATGTAGGTAAAAACTACTTACTTTGTTTCAAACAAGGAGCAACACTTTATTTTACATGAAGACTCAAATTAAGAGTTTTAATTCCATTTTTGCACACAGTAATATATAAACAATAAAAAATTTAAATAAGTTGTAATCATTTGCACTAATTGAATTGAATCAATATTAGTGCTACTCTTAATTCGAGATAGATGTAGTAGTATATTTAATTTATGGTCAAACACATCCTATTATTTATTATAAATACAAAGCGTAAAATATTTTTAATTAATATATATATATATGAAAAAATCTGAAAATTAAGTAGGTACGTATGAGTGTACGACCGAACCCTCTCGGACTCAAGTGCATACGTCCTTGTGTCAATGCCTATAACAACTTTTTCGTAACTATTTGTAATGATACATAGTCATTGTGATTATTTAACTATGTACATATACAAATATTTATAAGAACTATTCTCTTACTTCTTTGCGTGTTCGCCTACTAAATGTTTTTATAAAAGTCTCCTTCAAAATGAGAGGCACGCTTGGTTTCCATATATTATATAGTTACCACTCCAAAAAGGAGGTTTATTTGCTCAAGTAAAAAAAGGAGAACAAGTACATAAAAAAAGAAAAAAGAAGAAAATAAAAATAGGATTACAGAAACCATAAACGGAAACACTAAAAACAAACTCACACTCAAACAAATTGAAGCTAACTATCAAACGCCCCCACTTACTGCAATAAGCTCAAACCACACTACATTCTTCGTATTGATGCTTTTGTTTTACGATTTCTGCTTCGTTGGCCATTCTGACAGACAATCCACAAAGCAACACGATCAACGAGCTTCCAGTACCAGTTACTCCATCTTTCGCAAAAGAAAAGTGGCCCAATGACAAATGCTAAGCCGAAAACATATCCCACCGCAGCAGCACTCAAGAATTCCCATTTGTTCCCATCTTTAGGATGTGAGTGCTTGTCCTTAAATGTTGGCACAATTTCGGCAGCACTGCAACTTTTTTTCAACTGACGTCCACATAATCCTTCATTTCCTTCAAATGAAGTTTCTCCAAATGTTTCGAACTGGTTGCCACTCGGGATCTTTCCAGTCAGCTTATTATACGACAAGTTCAAGAATGAAAGGAATGTAATACTAGCAAGCTCTGGAGGAATTTTTCCAATTAGCTTGTTCACTGAGAGGTCTAACGATTCAAGCTTTTTAAGATTCCCAAACAATGGCGGGATTGATCCCGTAAGTGAATTGTGTGACAAGTTAAGAAAATAGAGTGATTTGAGTTCTCCGATTGTTTCTGGCACCTCCCCTTCGAAATAGTTGTTGGAAAAATAAATGGTGGTGAAGATGGTCAAAATTTTCACCAGCTCCATTTGTTGCCTTTTGATGGTGACTGTCACAGTATCTTGATAATATGATGAGTCAAAAGGTAGGACTCGGACACGCAGGTGATTCGCCTTTGTTTTCAAATCATTAGTGGCATCCATCATAGCCTTCCAATTTAAGAATTGTTTTGGTACCAAATGACCAGTGAAGTAGTTCGAAGCTATGTCGATGATTTGAAGATTTGGCCAGCTCTGACTTTCCCCTGGACAGTGAATGCCCCCATGGAACATATTGGACGTCAACACTAAGACGTGCAATTTGGAAGAATTACTCAAAAAGCATGGAAAGGTGTCATTTATCCGGTTGGTCCCGAGGTTTAACACCTTTAACGCATTACAATTGGCAAGTGACTCTGGTACTTTCCCTTCTAAAAGATTCTCATGCAGATCTAGAGTTTGTAAACAACAATTCTCCTGAAATATTCCAAAAATATTTCCACTGAGTTGGTTCTTCCCTAGATTCAATACCTTAAGAGTTTTACATTTGATTAAACACAACGGTATCGAGCCACTCAAACTGTTGTTGGACATATCAAGGACTTCAAGGAAGCCAGTACTGCATATGGATATTGGGATGGTTCCAGTGAGGTTATTATTTGCAATGGAAAATAAAAAAGTGAAGAAGAGACTATAAGCAATACCAACGGGGATTGAAGAGCTGAAAAAATTTGAAGAGTAATCAACATAGATGGCCATTAGAGGTGGTATCGGTAATTCCCCTTGGAGATGGTTGGAATGTAAGTCAAGAGTCGAGAGACTATGAGGAATAGCATACGGTTCTTGAAGATTCTCAAGAAGGTTACGAGAAAGATTCAAGTAGTTTAGCCTACCATTGCCGACATTCCAAATCCAATTTGGTATCTCTCCACCAATATGATTCTCCGAAAGGTCCAAATTGACCAGTTTTGATTGGTTTTTTAGGTTTGGAAAATTTCGGAGCATGCAAGAAGCCAAATTCAATGTGGTGAGTTGGGGGAATGTAGGCAGGCTAGAATTGTTGCCACTTGTTTCGATTGACAAGTTATTGTATGATAGAGAGAGGGTATCAAGCCTTTTGAGGTCAAATAAAGATAATGGGATAGTTCCTTCTAACCTGTTCCTACTCAATACCAATGTAAACAGCAAAGAAGAGGATGCATCGGAAATTTCAGGAAGTGGACCATCAAAGTGGTTGTTGGAAAGGATAAGCACTTGTAATGATGGCACAGCAAATAGAGATGACGGGATTGGACCAGTAAACATGTTGAAAGAGAAATCTAAATAAGCAAGCTGAGTAAGTTTACCTATTGAATTTGGGATTGGTCCACTGAAATTGCAGAAGGCCAGGTCCATTTTTGACAACATCCCAAGGTTACCAATAGAATGTGGCAATGCCCCAGAAAAATTCGTGATTCTTAGCACCAAACTCTGAAGCGATCCATCCTCGGGAAAATCTGGCAAAGAACCATGGAGTAATCCATTGTTCGATAAATCAAGATTCTTTAGAGTCTGCACTTGGAATATTTTCTGTGGAAATACTCCAACTAGATTACAAGAACTCAAGTTCAAAGTTATCAAGTTCTTGAAATTGGCAATAAATTCTGGAACAGGGCCGGTGATATCGTTCTCATCCAGACGAATTACAGAGAGAAACTGAAGCTTTGCAAGAGATGAATGAATAGGTCCTGAAAGATTACAATTTGACAAGCTCAATGTTCTCAAGTTAGGCAATGAAGAAGATACTGCTCGACACCAATCATATCCTGGAGTCGGTATATCTACGCCATTGAGATAAAGTTGAGTAAGCTGTGTGAGATTCTGAACAAACATATTTAAATTCGGATTCTCGAGTTTTAGTAGATGGATTACAGGGAAGTAAAAATCAAGAATAACCACCCTCTCCAATTGAGAGGACAGATCAAGAGTAACCAACCTCGTCAATTGAGACAATTCAATTGGGATTTGCCCAGAAAAATTAGAGTTTGACAAATTCAGATATGTCAAACTAGTAAGGTTAATGAATGCCGATGGAATTTGTGTATTGAAGTTGTTGTTTGCGAAATTCAGGCTCTGAAGGAACCGGAGACTGAAAAGACCACTTGAATTGTCGATTCCACCAGTGATTGATTCGCTGTTCAAGTCTAACCCAATAACATGGCCAGCTTTGCTGCAAGTGATGCCTTCCCAAAGGCAACAATCTTTACTATGATTCCATTGAACGAGCTTGGTAGAAAATGAAGAATTGAATTTAAGGGTGTTCTTCAGCTGGAGCAACAAACTTCTTTGATCCTCCAAACATTGGACATCTGTTGGAACGATGCTTACACAACAAATGGTGAGTATGGTGAGAATGAAAATAGTAATGAAGACTGAAATTCTCATTCTTTTTTAGATAATTGTGAGACACACAAATTCATGAGTTGATGTTGGAGACCGGTGACATTAGTATTAACATATATGCTAGTTGTCACTTCCTTTTGGGGGACACTTTACTCCAGGGTTGCAAGTTTCAACTTGCTCAAAAGAGGACAAGACCTTTCTACTTCAGAGGAGACCTGGATTGAGGGTCTTAAACTCTTTTCTTGATACACACAGTAAGTAGGAATCGTGTGGTCGAAGGGAGGGGGATGGGGAAAGACTCGAACTGTTACACCTCGTGGAATTTACAAACACTATTCAAACAAAATGAAATTAAAAAAAAAAAGTCTAGATTCTTATTGAGGGAATAGTTATTATTATTAATAGTATTATTATGAATCCTCGATTACATATGTGAGTAATTGTTGAATTTTCCAATGAATTTGTTCAGACAACGATGCTCAAGTGTTGCATATATCTATTTTCCCTTAGCTTCTTTTTTTTTCCCAGATAATTATTGAAAATATTATGATTATGTTTATGAGTCAAGTATGGTAATATATATAGGTACAAGAATATTTGAAGGCAATAAATTATGTTGATCCAAACAAAATGGAATAGTTAGTCAAATTTGAAAGGGGTGTGGGATGATACCGATGGCTAGACGTGAATATTGGGATCTGCAATAAATAAATCATAATGAAAGGATGAGTGCTAGTTAGGCAAAGACCCCAATTCTACGCCCAATGAGAATCAATAATGGCCATCACAATATATAGTTATTTTAATTTTGGCTTTAAATAGCATTTTTTATGATTATAACTAATATACACACACACATATATATATATAAAATGTGTCCATTATTTTTTTCAAAAGATAATTTTTAAAATTAGGGACAAGTTAGTGATCTCAAACTATCATTTGATTCTAAATTAAGAGTCCACTTTTCAGTATAAATACAAGAAAGTGAACTTTTGACAAGGGATGCATGGAGTTTTTAGTGGCGTAGACAGAAAATTTGGTGACTAGAGTCAATAATAATTTATTATCAGTCTTACATCAATTGTTGTTACTAAAGTACCAATTAAAGAAAATGAAGAATATATGAGTAATGTTATCAATTATAGAAAATTATCAATTTGTTGCATTTCTCATTGAAAATATTTTGGGCCACATATATATTTTTTTGTTATTTTTCTTTGTAATACAAAACCACTATTAACTATATATTTTTTATAATTTTAAGTGATATGAATTATATACACTAGTCTAAATATATTCAAAATATACCATATTTATATGTTTGTTTTAAAAAACAAGTGAGTCTTGTACAAAACATGCGAGTAGTCACACCCTTGTTGAGTATTATTAATGAAATACTCAACTTCAGTTAATGATAATAGTCAATATTAATTTACTCAATAAGCTTGAGTTCTTGAGATGAATAAACTTAAGTTCCCATTCATGATATCAAGTTCATTTTTTGAGGAACCCACGCAACATCATATTCGACTGAATTAGAGGTTTTGCTTAATTTTAATATTGTATTTTTGTAAACATTAACCTTGGTGAAAAAACAAATTGTTATAAATATTCCTTATAGAAAAAAACAAATTCAAAATAAGATAAACGAGAAATTCATTGTCGCGTGTTGTTTTTATCGTATTTTTACACTGATAAATCTCATTGTATATAAAATTAGAGTTTGTATTTATATTTTTAAGCCCAAATTGTTATAAATATTACTTATAGAAAAAAAATTTGATGAGAGAATAAGAGGTACAATACAAATTTTCAAAATTCTAGATTGGGGAATGGGCAACCTACTGTTGACCTAGGAAAATGACAGATCTTTGCTTTCAAAATTCTAGATTGGGGAATGGGCAACCTACTGTTGACCTAGGAAAATGACAGATCTTTGCTTTCAAAATTCTAGATTGGGGAATGGGCAACCTTTCTACTTCACAAGAGACTTGACTTGAGGGTCTTAAAATCTTTTCTTGATACACACGCTAGGTAGGAACCGGGTGGTTGAGTGGGAGGGGGAGGGGGAGGGGGAGAGACTCAAACCATTACACTCGTGCAATCTACAAACACAATTTGAACGAAATGAAAAAAGTCGCGATTCTTATTGAGGGAGTAGTTATTATTAATAGTATTATTATGAATCCACCCAGACAGAAGAAGAATAGCTGTAATCGTTATATGTGTGAGTAATTGTTGAATTTTCAAATGAATTTGTTCAGGCAACAGTGCTCAAGTATTACGTATTTCTATTTCACCTTAGATTTTATTTTTTCCCTCGGATAATTATTGAAAACATTATGCTTCCGTTTACATGTCAAGTATGGTAATATATATAGATACAAGAATAATGCAAAGCAATAAATTATGTTGATCAAAACAAAATGTAGTCATTAATGAAATTTGAAAGGGGCGTGGGGTAATACTGATGATTAGCGTGAATATTGGAGAACTGCAATAAATAAATCATCGTTAAAGGACGAGTGCTTAGGCAAAGTATCCCAATTCTACGCCCTGTGATTCAAATTTTCCACAATGTGTTTGACAAATTATTAATGGCAGAATTAATTATTGGCAAAGAGAATCAATAATGGCCGTCACAATAGTTATTTTAATTTTGGCATTCAATAACATTTTCTATGATTATAACTAATATATGTATAATATGTGTCGATTATCTTTTTCAAAAGTTTCTTTTTAAAATTAGGAAAAAGTTAGTGATCTCAAACTATCCTTTCATCCTAAATTGAGAGTTCACTTTTCTTTATTAATGAAAGAAAGTGAACTTTTGATGAGGAATACATGGAGTTTCAGTAGCGTAGGCAGAAAATTTGTTGACCGGGGTCGACAATAATTTATTATCAATCTCACATCAATTACAGTTACTAAATTAACGAAAAATGAGTAATGTTATTGGTTGGAAAAAGCACAACATAATCACAAATGTAAATACATCTATATCACTCAAAATGCATTTGAGACACAATTTATGGGACAACCTTTTGCGCTTAGTAGCATTTCTCATTGTAAATATTTTTGGGCCACATATTTTTTTTTTTTTTTTTTTTAAGTGATGTGAAGTATATACACTAGCCTAAATATATTCAAAATATACTATATTTGTATGTATATTTTAAATATCAAGTGGGGTCTTGTACAAAACATATATGCAAGTAGCCGCCCTTGTGGAGTATTATTATTGAAATACTCAGCTTGAGTTAATGATAATTGTCAGTAATTAATGTACTTAATTAGCTTGGGTTGATGAGATGAATAAACACAAGTTCCCATTCATGAGATCAAGTTCATTTTTTGAGAAACCCACACAACATGTTATTCGACTGAATTAGAGTATGTGCTTAACTTTAGTATTTTATTTTATTTTTGTAATTATTAACCTCGGTGAAAAAATAGCAAAAACTAAACCTTGTTTATTTTAGACGAAATTTCGTACATTATTTAGTTTTAAATGTTCCAGGTGTTAAAGTAGAAGTTAGACATCTCACTTAGAAATAACTTGGAAATACAAAAAGCATTATCCACTTGATTTGTTGCGGATGCAGAATATTGAATTTGGGGGAGGGGAAGTCAAGTAATTCTCTTCTTTTTTATTATGACATAAAAGTAGTTAACATGAAAACAAAATCAAAATAAGCTAACCAAGAAAGACCAGCAATTATTGCATGTTGTTTTCATCATATTTTTATATTGGTAAATTTTGTTGTATGCAAGATTAGAATTTGGACGGAAAGAGAAATAGAGAAGAGCCAAGTCCTCAGAATACAAGCACAATTTAAAAAAAAATTAAGATAAAAGTAATTAACGTGAAAACAAATTCAACATAACCTAATTGAGAAATACCAGCAATTGTTGCATGTTGTTTTCATCGTATTTTTACACCAGTAAATCTCATTGTATACGAGATTACAACGAGATTTGAGTTTGCATTTATATATTAAGCCCAAATTGTTATAAATTTTACTTATAGAAAAAAAATTGAATGGGCTAACAAGAGATACTATACAAATTTTCAAAAATCTAGATTGGGAGATGGGCAACCTACTGTTGACCTAGAAAAATGACAAGTCTTTGGTTCCATTCCAATAAAGACTTTAGAACCAAAAAAAAAGGGGGAAAGGCAGGACCCAAAAACAAAACTGAATTATTTTGCTGGCTTTTCCTTTTAAAAAAGCTCACTCACTCACTCAAACTTTGGACTGGACCTGTCATTATGAGTTGGGCTTTAGAGAGACCCAATTTATTTATATAGCCTTCGATATAATTTGCAGAAATAAGATTGGCACATGCTTATAGTACAACTATCTCCACTGGAAAATAAATCTCAGTTTTGGATTTTGGCTTAATTCAAGCTCCATTGTGAACATGCTGAAATATTATTGCAAGAGTTCACTAGTGGATGAGTTGTTTTGTAGGGAAATAAGTTTGGATAGTTCTTATTACCAATGACCAAGCCTTTGAAATATTTATAGAGAATTATTAATTCGGGCTTACAACACTGCCCATGCTTACAACAATTTTTTCATAAATATTTGTAATAATTTGAAGTCATTGTGATTATTTTATCTATGTACATATACATATATCTATATGAACTATTATCTTGCTTTTTTGTGTGTTTGCCTACTAAATTCTAGAGACAATAAACGGAAACACTAAAAACAAACTCGCACTCTTTTTGTGATACACACGGTAGGTAGGAACTGGGTGGTCGACGGGAGGGGGAGAGACTCGAACCGTTACACTCCTGCAATCTACAAACTCAATTCGAACTAAATGGAAAAAGTCTCGATTCTTATTGAGGGAGTAGTTATTATTAATAGTATTATTAAGAATCCTCCAATTCCAAAAAAGAATAACTATAATCGTTATATGCGTGAGTAATTGTTAAATTTTCAAATGAATTTGTTTCGGCAACAGTGCTCAAGTATTGGGTATTTCTATTTCCCCTTAGCTTATTTTTTTTCGAGGATAATTTTTGAAAACATTACGCTTCTGTTTACAAGTCAAGTATGGTAATATATATAGATACAAGAATAATTCAAGGCAATAAATTATGTTGATCTAAACAAAATGTAGTCGTCAATGAAATTTGAAAGAGGTGCGGGGTGATACCTGGCTTAGACATAACTATTGGGATCTACGATAAATAAATTAAATCATTGTGAAAGGATGAATGTTAGTTTGGCAAAGTCCCACAATTCTACATCATGTGATTCAAATTTTCCACAAATTGTTCAACAACTTAGTAATAGTAGAATTATTGGCTGTGAGAATCAATATTGTTTGAAGTTGAAGCACAATTTACACCAAATTTGATATTCTAATGGCTGTGACAATAATTATTGTAATTTTGGCAATAACATTTCCTATGATTATATATTACAAATATATATATATATACAATATGTGCCCATTATCTTCTTCAAAAGTTACGCTTTAAAATTATACTTTGGGAATCTGTGTGGCATTTTGAAGAAAAAAATTTAACATGTGTCTCCAATTGACTCCTAAATGTTGATTGATCTGTACAATATTTTGTTGCTTTCAATTTGAAAAAGGAGAGCGCTCTATTTACTGTGTGACATCAATTCTAGAAACCATAAACGGAAACACTAAAAACAAACTCACACTCTTTTCTTGATACACACGGTAGGTAGGATCTGGCTGGTCGAGGGGAGGGGGAGAGACTTGAACCATTACACTCGTGCAATCTACAAACACAATTCGAACTAAATGGAAAAAGTCTCAATTCTCATTGAGGGGGTAGTTATTATTAATAGTATTATTAAGAATCTTCCAATTCCAAAAAAGAATAACTGTAATCGTTATATGCGTGAGTAATTGTTGAATTTTCAAGTGAATTTGTTCAGGCAAAAATGCTCAAGTATTGGGTATTTCTGTTTCCCCTTAGCTTCTTTTTTTCTTGGATAATTTTTGAAAACATTATTCTTCCATTTACAAGTCAAGTATGAAAAAATATATATCTATAGATACAAGAATAATTTAAGGTAATAAATTATGTTGATCCAAACAAAATGTAGTTGTCAGTGAAATTTGAAAGGGGTGCGGGGTGATACTGATGGCTAGACATAAATATTGGGATCTGCAATAAATAAATCACAGTGAAAGGACGAGTGTTAGTTAGGAAAGGTCTCACAATTCTACGTCATGTGATTGAAATCTCCATAACGTGTTCGACAAATTATTAATGGTAGAATTATTGGCTGTTAGAATCAATATTGTTTTAAGTTGAAGCACAATTTACACCAAATTTGATATACTAATAGCCGTGATAATAATTATTTTAATTTTGGCAATACCATTTCCTATGATTATAATATATATATATATATATAATATGTGCCCATTATCTTCTTCAAAAGCTACAATTTAAAATTATACTTTGGGAATCTATGTGGCATTTTGAAGAAAAAAAATTTAACATGTGTCTCCAAGTGACTCCTAAAACTTGATTGATTTGTACAATATTTTGTTGCTTTTAATTGGAAAAAGGAGAGCACTAAATTTACCGTGTGACATAAAGTAATACAAAGAACTAGCTTTTAACCCAAACGGTAAACGGGCATTTGATATTTTACAAACAGATTAACTAGTCAGGTAATCACGATATATAGCTATCAAACTAAAGCACACGAACTATCTCAAGATGCTAATTATTTCAGAAACAATTATATATATTGCAATAGGATCCACAATCCATAATGTTATTTAAGGTAAGCTGATTCTTAAACTGAATCACTGTGCAAATTAAACAAATTCATTCATGCAAGATAAAATCAAGAGTGCAGAGAATGATACCTCAAATTAATTCAACTTTGATCGTACATTTTCTTCAAATGTTCATTGTGAATATGTAGTTGAAATTGAATGATTTAATATAAATTATTTAGTACAAATAATTTAGTTGTTTATCGTCATGTATTTTTTTTTCTTTCTTTCAAATCGAACATACATTTTAATGACAAACGCGAAAAAATAGGATTCGTGTTTCTTCTCACCCGATTGTTGTTCTGACTCCCTTTTGCAGAATTATTGAATTCTTCCATTTCCTTCTTATATGCCCTTTAGAGTAGAAGAAAGGAATTTTAATAAATTAGATTATATTATAATGGCACAATAGAAACCCTATTTATAGGGTCATACATAATGAGAAGCCAACTAGAATAAGGAAACTAAATATCATAAGGAAACAAACTAATAAGGAATATTCTAACACTTCCCCTCAAGTTGGTGCATAGATATCGAACATACCAAACTTGCTAATCAATTTGGAGAATATTCTGTTGGAAACAGCCTTAGTAAGTATATCAACCAGCTGATCTTCTGATCGTATATGAGGCACATCAACTATGTTTTCATCTAATTTCTCTTTGATAAAGAATCTATCTAATTCTACATGCTTTGTTCTATCATGTTAAACTGGATTTTGAGAGATAACACATGCTGCATTGTTATCATAATATAACATCATAGGTTCTCTCGGTGGGTAATCTAAGTCTGTCAATAGCAACTTCAGCCATAACAACTCTTGGACTCCCATTGCCATTCCTCGATATTCAGCTTTAGCGCTTGAACGAGACATAACATTATGTTTCTTGCTTCTCCAAGTAACGAGATTCCCACCAACAAACGTAAAATATCCTGACGTAGACTTTCTGTCACTTACATTTTCAGCCCAATCAACATCAGTGTATCCTTCAACTTTCAAAAAATCCATGTTCTTTGTAAACAAAATCTCTTTTCCTGGAGCTGCCTTCAGATAACTAATGATCTTCATAACAACTTTTATATGCTTTTCGCCGGGATTATGAATGAACTGACTCACTATACTCAATGTATAAGAAATGTCAGGCCTAGTATGTGCTAAGTACATCAGTCTTCCCACCAATCTTTGATAACGCCCTTTATCGACCGGTAGTTGATCAGCTTCAAGATCTAACTTCAAACCTTCTTCTATAGGCGTTTTTGATGGCTGGCAAGAAGACATTCCAGTTTCACTTAGTAGTTCCAATGCATACTTTCTCTGGGTGAGAAATATTCCCTTTTAAGAGTTAGACACTTCAATCCCTAAAAAATACTTTAGCTCACCAAGATCTTTCATCTCGAACTCTCAAGATAGATATTTCTTCAGTCTCGGTGACAACCATATCATTAACATAGACAATCAGTGCTTTGATTTTCCCATGGCACCTCTTTAAGAATAATGTATGATCGGAGTTGCTATGTTTTTAACCGAACTTCCGTATTGATCTGGCAAATCTCCCGAACCAAACTCGGAGATTGTTTTAAACCATACAAAGACTTTCTCAATTTGCATACCTTATTTCTGTGCTCTGCAGGAACATTGTAGCCTGGTGGGAACTCCATGTATACCTCCTCTTCTAAATCCTCGTGCAGGAATGCATACTTCACATCGAATTGTTACAATGGCCAATCCAAATTTGCCACTAAATAAAGCAATACGCGAATAGTGTTAATTTTTGCCACCGGTGCAAATGTTTCCAAATAATCCGTCCCATGTGTTTGGGTGTAGCCTTTCGCTACAAGTCTTACTTTGAATCTTTTGATGGTTCCGTCTGCCTTATGTTTTACTGTGCACACCCATTTGCAACCAACACGTTTTTTTCCTACTGGCAATTCAACTATGTCCCATGTACTATTCTTCTGTAGGAATTTCATTTCCTCGTCCAGTGCTGCTTTTCATTTTGGATCACCTAAGGCTTCCTGCACATTGTTAGGAATAAATACAGAGGATAATTGATTTACAAATGATTTATTCGATTCATACAACCTATCATAAGACACGTAGTTAGGGGTGTGCAGAAAATCGAAAAACCGAACCCAACTGGCCCAAACCGAGCCGAACCGAGCGGTTTTTCAAGTTTTGTGGTTCAGTTCGGTTAAAAAATCGAACAACCGAAGTAAGTCAGTTCGGTTATCGATTTTTTGGTGTATAAAACCGACAAAAACTGAACCGAATCGACTAGTACTCTTATTACATTTCTATTGGTTTTGTGTATTTAACTAATGAACTATTTTCTTTAAAATAATATAGGTTAAATAATTAAAAAAAAATTCCAATAATAATAAATATTGAAGAAGAGAAAATGCGCAAATAATCAACAAGAAAATAAGGTCCAAGAGATTGAAAAACATATAAAAAATTCCAAATAGTATAAACCCATGGCCCAAAACACTAATTTAGGCCCAAGGTCCAAACCAATAAAAACCGACTGAAACGACCTAAAGCGAACCGACCCCGGTCAGTTTTAACCACTCTAACGGTTCAGTTCGGTTGAATTTAAACGTAAAACCGAAAAGTAGGTTCGGTTGATGGTTTAACCGCTCGATTCGGTTAACCGAACCGTGCATACCCCTACATGTAGTTGCTCATGGGATATTTTGCCTTACTAGGAAAATCAGGTTCATATGTTGGTTTAGGCACGCCTCTATTGATTCGATTAGGGAGTTGTTTTTTAGGAGGTTCAGGAGAAGATACCTAAGGATCAAGATGAGGAACTTGATATTCAGATTCAGATGTGTCTGAGGGAGAAAATTGGTTATTTGTATCAGGCAATGGCAAACTTAAGGACTGTGGTGAATTCAACAGTGAACTTTGTGGATTCGGTGGTTGTAACATCGACTGTGAGGTTACCTCGAGTTGAATTATCTTATCCTCATCCCCACCAACAAAATAAAAGGCTTGAACTTCTCTATGATTCTCCCCTTGAAGTTCAACCTGATGAAAACACATATCTTCTTCATGAAAGACAATATACATTATCACGTATAATTTTCGAGTGTGAGGATGATAACATCTATACCCTTTCTGAGAGGATGAATAACCCATAAAAACACATTTGAGAGCTCGAGACTCTAACTTGTTTTATTGTTCTTTCAATAAATGAACAAATGCAACGCATCCAAATACACGAGAAGGCAAATTCAATACTGGAGGAGCCAACATAGCTTTGGGAAATACGTCAAATGGCGTTTGAAAATCAAGGACTACTGATGGAACACGGTTAATCAGATAAACGGCAGAGGCAAGTGCTTCGCCCTAATAAGATGTTGGAGCATTGGCCCCAATTAGTAACGCACATACTACTTTTAGTAAATGCATATTCTTCCTTTTTGTAACACGATTTTGCTAAGGTGTATATGGGCATGTTGTTTAATGAACAATCCCATGAAACTTGAAATACTCTTGCAATTATTTACTTATGTATTCACCTCCATTGTCAATTCGAAGCACCTGAATAGTGGTGTTATACTGTGTATTGACCTGTTCATGAAATCTCTAAAACAAAGAACTTACTTCGCTTTTAGATTTTATAGGACATACCCATGTCATTCTTGTGCAATCATCAATGAAAGTGACAAACCAACGAGCACCACTTAAAGAAGGAGTATGAAAAGGCCCCCATACATCAGAGTGGATTATCATGAACGAAACTGAATATTTATTAAGTGATGGTGGGAAGGACGTTCGACGGCTCTTTACTAGTTCACAAGTTTCGCAGCGAAAAGCAGATAGCTCAACGTTCCTAAAAGTTTTAAGAAATAACCTTTTTAAATAGCTAAAAGATGCATGACCTAATCTGCAATGCCACAACCAAATCTCATATTCAACCTTTTTCCTTAGCGTCACATCAGTTTACAGGGCCTGATGTAACTGATTCGTACTCGTCGATGCCAAATTCAAATAGTACATATTTCCTCGCCTTATACCATAATCAATTGTCTTCCTCATCTGAATATTCTTAAAGACATAATGAGAGGGCCGAAAAATAACAATACAATTTAAAACATTAATAACCTGAGCGACAAACAATAAGTTATTTTTTAGTGAGGGGACTACAAGTACAGAATTTAAATTTAGAGAATTTGATAAATGAACCGACCCTTCCCTAGCAACAGGGACTTGATCACCATTAGCTGTGGAAATAAACTTTTTGTGATAAGGGGGTAAGAGAGGCGACCTGTCTATAATCGAATTTTATATGATCTATACCACCAAAATCAATTATCCATGTATTATTCAAAATAGTTGCAGAATTTAACGCCTTACTAGGTATTCTAGTGGTTGTAAGAAATCCCGAATCCTTTTTATCATTACCGCAATTAAAACAATGACTCCGAGAATGATCCCACCAGTGTAGATAACTAATTACTTTATAACACCGCTTATTTGAATGCCCACTTTGTCCGCATATTGAACATGGTGGATACATTGAATTAGATTGATTATGTAAGATGCGGTTGTAAGCCATTATGAGGCTTTGTAGTTGAAAAATTAAAATAAAGGCAGATTTAGGAAAAACAGATGCCGTAATCGTGCGTAAAATAGGGAACTAGTCAAGTTGATTAAGAATTGATCAAAAAATAACTAAACCAGGGTAATAAATAGTGCATTGAATTTAGTTCTATTACTTAGAGAATGAATCGCCAAATTCTGAGGCCGTGGTTGTGTTCAAAAGGTTGAAAAAGGTTAAGAACCGGTCTGGTCTCCCAAAAAAGGGGTCAAAAAGCTGCTGAACTAGTCAAAAAATCTTTTACTGAACCTGTTTAATGGTGCTCACTTGGGCTATTTCTTCCCTAAAAGAGGTCTCCGTCAAGGAGATCCTCTTTCACCTTATTTATTTATTTATTTATTTATTCTTTGAGCAGAAAGTTTGTCAATGTTGCTCCGTAATGTAGAAATTCAAAAATGTATTAGAGGGGTGCGGGTGTGCAGAGGCGGCCCAATTATTTCCCATTTATTCTTTGCCGATGACAGTATTATATTTTTTAAAGCTACAGAAGAAGAAGCTAAATGTATAAGTGAGTGTTTACGGGTTTATGAGGCAGCTTCGGGACAAATGGCGAACCTTTAAAAATTAGCCATGGTCTTTAGCAAGAATAGTACGCCTGAGATGTAGGAAAAGTGCAATTCAGCGCTTAATGTTTAGGTGGTGGAAAAACATGATAAGTATATTGGACTTCTCTCAGTCATATGGAGGTCAAAAAGCCAGCTTTTTGGGAATCTTAGAGAGAAAGTCTGGTAAAAAATTCAAGGCTAGTCTGAGAGTTTTCCTTCAATGGCGGGGCGCGAGAGGTGTTGATTAAGGTGGTCGCTCAAGCTATACCCATTTACTCTATGAGTTGTTTTGCACTCTCGATCTCTCTTTGTAATGAATTAGAGAGCCGTATCAAAGGTTTTTGGTGGGGTAAGAAGGATGGCCATAATAAAATTCATTGCGTTGCATGGAAAGGATTGTGCAACCCGAAGGGTATTGGTGGTCTTGGTTTGCGAGATTTGAAGGCATTTAATCTAGCTTTGCTAGCCAAAGAATTTTGGCTATTATTGATGAAGAAGGACTTTCTTTTATTTAAAGTTTTCAAAGCGAAATATTTTTCGGATGGGGACCCTCTTAAGGCGACACTTAGAAGTAGACCGTCGTTTGCCTGGCGTAGTATTTTGCATGGAAAATTAGTCATTGAAGTAGGGATACGATGGCGGGTTGGATCAGGACAGGACATACATATTTGGGGCGATAAATGGCTTCCTAGGCCATTCACTTTTCGAGTGCAATCTCCCTGCTCTGTTTTAAGTTCTGATGCACGGGTAATCAGTCTTATTGATAGCAACTCCGAGAGGTGGAATAAGGAACTGGTTGATTGCATTTTTGGAAAAAAGAGGTTTTTTTGATAAAGAAAATCTCGTTGGGTGCACCCTCTAGTCAGGACCGGTTAGTTTGGCATTACTCGAAGGTGGTGTATTTTCTATCAAATCTGCCTATCACCTTATTCTTGACCGAAATTTACTCTTTAGTGCTCCAATTGAGGAAGGGGAATCTAGCACTACAAACCATAATTGGTGGAAATGGATTTGGTAGCTTCAAGTGTAACACCCCGTTCCTAAATCTCAAGCTTATCGCGTTCAAAAATCGCGATTAAGGAGATTTCGAACTCTGAATAGTGAAACACTGTTCTGAAAGGAGAGAAAAGGTTTGGAGATTTCTGATAAGTCATATTAGTGTATTTAAGCTTGTTAGAATGTATGTAAGTCATTTCAGGTGGTTCGAGTCGAAATCGGGATGTAGATTGTAAGTTTTCAATTTACCCGACTTCATAATTTTTGGTTAACTTAGAGGAAACTTAACTCCTTCGTTTCTCGTTAGATTGAGTTTTCGTCCATGGTGGACCCTGGATTTTTAGTCAATCTACAACTTTTGTGTTTTGGCCGAAGGAAAATTCGGACTTCTACTAGGTCGAAAGTAAGAGCGAAATAGGTCAATCGCTATTATTTGTTCATTCGATAACACTAACGCACTAACTTCGTCGAATTTTTGAGAATTATCTATGCAGAATTTTGGGACACTTTCTTCTAAGAAGTTGTAGAGCTCCGAAAAAACATTTCGTGGACATAAAGATCACATCAATCGGATTTCTGAACGAGAAGTTATGGCCATCCAAAGTTCAGCGCTGCAACTCCACCACGTGTGAACAGTAATCGCGGGATTTAAAGTAGCAGATATATATGTATACGTTCAGTTCTTCTTCCTCATTTCATTACACCATTAGAGAGCTCTTAGAGAGAGAAAAAATGACGAAATTAGAAAGGGTTCGAGGTGTCCTCATCTATGCATCTTCACCACATCAAAATAACCTCAAATCAACACTATTCATCTTCTTCTCCACACTTTCATCGCCATTGTTAGGTCTTTGAGTGAAATTTGGCGGTTTTGCGATTACGCAAGCACGGCTCGATCTAGCGCACAATACTTCAAGGGATCGACATGTCTAAGGTGGGAACAACTCTATTAATCTTATTTTCCAACTTATTACTCACTATATTAATGATTTTCTTACAAAATGAGATTGTTATATATATAAATTCTAGGTTTTTATGATCACACACGATTGGGCTAGATTCGTTCCAAATTAGCGATGCGTACGAGTATATTATCACCCATATATCCAGTATTAATCATCCTCATCAATGCTACGAACTTATTATGGGCATTTGCACATCATACATATTCCATAAGCGCGTGTATGAAGGAGATAATTAGGGGGTTGAGGTTTGTAAGCGTAAAGTCACTTACTTTGGGTTACGAACACTAGAAATACGTAGTTGAGCCATTATAAGTGATGGCAGTGCATTATGTAGAGTACTTACATTATGACTCATGAGAGTGGGTCGGTACGCGATAACAATTGAATCTAGGGTCTCACTTGGGACATGATAGATACTTATAGTGATAGTGCAACCCTATGAATCTCAAGTAGTATAATGAAAGTACCCTGTTGGGGATGGGTTGCCGTAGTTGCGTGTACTGCTACAGCTACGGAGCCGTAGATACACTAATTAAACAATAAGCCAAATAACCAATGATTGGCTAGACAATATAGTTTGAAGATTACAATAAGATACTAATGGGTAAAGTTAACACATATAACTTGACATGGGATGTAATTTAGTACTAATGAGCCTGTAGGCCGTTATACTTGAATTGCCTAGTATTTATGTGAGAATTCGAACCCCCGTCTCCCAAGAGGTATCCACGTTCTCGATTTTCTTTTTGTTTTGAAGGAAAGCATGTTTTATAGAGTCGCCATTTTTTTTACGAGAAAACAAACAAAAGATCGTACGAAGGACAATCCGAAAACGAATTATCTTTCATACATTTGAAACCAGAGTTTAAAAATATACTTTGCTAGGGTTCGGGAACTACGTTACGAATTGGGAAGGTCTTAGGCACCCAATTCGCCCTTTCGGTCTCTTAATGGATCATGTATTCAATTCCTATTTTAGATATCTTGCAAGTAGTTTGAATTATTTTCGGAATAGTCCTTTCTGGATAAATTCGGTTTAAAACAATATTTCGAAATCAGACTCGAGCTTTACGAGCGCCTACGTATTCATTCGCAGAATGAAATCAGAGTCTCGTAGTTCCACTTGTTTGAAAACTGTTTTTGTATTTTTGTTTTATTTTGAAAATTTGTCAAAACGGATTTTAGATTTCTTGTAAAACTTAAAAATGACTTATTTTGAAAGCAGTGGACTTCTTTGCAAGTTATCTAATTTTCTGTATTAAAACTGATATTTAAATGCAGTATTGAAATTCAGAAAGGTTGTAGAACGACGTACCTGATGTGCTTGAAGAAGAAATGAGAACCTTGCCTTGATTACCTCCTTCTTCCTCTAGAACTTTCTCTCTCTAAAGCTTTCCCTCTCTAGACTTTCTCTCTCTAAAACCTTCTCTCACTAACTTTCTCTCTCTAGAAATTCTCTAAAAGAAAAGACTTTCTAATGATTTTGACAGAATATCACCTTACTAAAAACACTAATGAGGGTTGATGATCCCAAATGAGACCCCAAGGGTCCTATTTATAGGGAAATTTTCCCCAAAAACGCTCCAAAGGAAGCCAATCGCAAGAGGTGCGGCTGGGGCCTGCGGTTAGGGCGTGCGGTTGGAGGCTGCGGCTGGGGCGTGCGGCTAGGTGCCAACCGTACGGCTGGCAGGTAGCCGTACGGTTGGGGCGTGTGGTTGGGGGCTGTGGCTGGCTCACAAAAATGCACAGAATCACTAGAAAAAACTTGATTTTTCTAACGGGGCGCTGCCCCGCACCCCGCGACCTGACCGGGTAGGTCGATCCCTGCCTAGTAAGCGAAGAGGTAACAATGGTCGTTTCGGACTCCCAACGGGCCCGAAATTGGAGTCTTTCCTATTAGTCTTCTATATGCATGATGACTCAAGACTAAATGCAAGATGCTCGTTTTATGAGAAAATCAGTATTCACACGAAAGTCGTGGATTGGGGTGTTCACAATTTATAACCCCTTAAAAGCTATGTGTACTGATGACGTATATGACAATGAGCCGAGTGGCTGAGATAATGACGATTATGATAAGTATATAATGGTATTGATGTGAATGGCCACATGTATATTATGATGTTTTATGTACATATCTGTATGGAATTGATATATCTATATATATATATATAAATACATGTGCATTTATTGTGAGAAGTGAATGACTGCGAGGATTGTGGTTATTTATATGTTCACGTATTCTATCATGTGATGATTGTGTATAGATCATCTATCTATGTGTGTGTGTGACAATGATGAGATTGTATAGTCCATGTGAGGTCCCGGATTGGTCTCTAATGATTGAGACCTTAAGTTGGGACAGAGTGGCCCTGGGTGCCAGACCCGAAACTGTGCATGGAAACAAATGAGAGGCCCTACTGTGCATGGGTGAAAGGCCACGAAATGCAGACCTGGTGACGCTTAGATGATTGCGATTATTATTGTGATGGTCGAGGCCGTGAGGGCCATTGAGATACATGTCTCGAATGACATGGTTGGTTATTGGGAATAAGAGACATTGTCTCGAATGATACTAATACGTCACAATGACGGATGTGGCGATATTTCGATATATATATTCTTGTGTTGTATTTTATATTGTTTTATGTATATTGCCTCCGATATATTATGGATAATGTAAGAATGCATATACGTATACGTGTGTGTGTATCGATGCAGATATATGGAAAGCATGTAGATATGAGATTAGTCTACCAGTTTATATTGAATGTTAAATGTTAATAACCTAAGTGGCCAACATAGTATACGAATGGATAAACGGGAGGAATATCTTAATGTAACGCTTAAGCTAGACGGCCTAGTAGTAATGCTTAGTAGTCGACCAAGTATGTAACTCACAATGTACTATAAACAAAGTGATAACTATGAATACTTGCCATAAGAGGTGTATACCCCTCACGTAGTTGAGTAACAGAGAACATAATGATTCTTATAGCGTGTGAACCCTAGGAAGCTAGAAAGAGTAGAATGTTATATGATGAGAGTTAGGGAACAGTTTTGATACTTGAGATAGAACAATTAGTGGGTTTTGGCTCGCATATACATGGTGAATTGAATAGTAAGATTTTCAAAAAGATTGTATTGTTGAAGCAACATATATATAATATGTATGTTTTCAAATGAAAACCTTATTTTTATTATAAACCCTTATAGTTCCCACTGAGCCCGGATTTGGCTCATTCCTTCTTTTCAACCGTTTTGCAGGTCCATACTCGAGGGTGATACGCGTGGTACATTTATAGAAGCTCTGATAGCCACGAACTACTTTGTAGTCCTTAATTTAAGGACAATGCCATTGAGGCCTTTATAGTACACTTTTAGATAATTGTATTGTATACACTTGTATTTATTTAAAAATGATTTGGGACTGTTGTATAAACTTATATTTAAACGGACTTTGATAAAGTTTATCAGATGTGAAGTATTTTTATTTAATAGTTGTTTGTGAAATGATTGAACAGATATTGTTCTTTTTATTTATAAGGCAGATATCGCATTTTACAAACTCCACATGCCGAAATATTTTTAAATGGATTTTACTTAATTTTCTTTTATAACTCACACCCGTCATTGCGTACGACACCGTAATTAACCGGGTCTCAAAGGTTAAATTCTCTTAATGGGATTTGGGGCGTCACATCAAGTTCCTAATAAGCTTAAGATTTTCGTGTAGAGGGTCTGCTCGAATGCTATACTTACGGGTGATAATTTACGCAAATGGGGCTTAATAGTATATAATGTGTGTTATGTCTATGGTGGGACTGGCGAATCAGTGCTGCATACATTATCCCTTTGTCATTTTGCTATACAGGTTAGGTGGTCGCAGGTTTTAGTGTAGTTACTCAGATTCAATCGGTGGATATTTTTAAGTGGATGGAGGACTACAGATTGACGCTTAAAGAAGGTGATTTATCTTTGTTTGTAGTGATGTGTTGGGCACTGTGGAATAATATAAATAACCATATGCATAGTAATGTGACTAGGTCCCCAGCAGATATAATAGAGTTTTCGAGGCGATATGTTCAAAATTTTGTCAATGCATGCTATCTCTCACCAAATGTTAGACAGTGGTTTGCTTTCTCTGTAAGTAAGCTCTAGGAAGCGGAGATCCCCTCCAATGTTGTGGATCAAAATGAATTTCGATGGGGTGTGCTTTAAGGAGGAAGGTGCGGTGGGGCTGGGTACAATAGCTAGGAACAACGATGGGAGTTTTCTGGTGGGCCACTCCTTAATGATTGGTGCAAATTTGGTCACTGAAGCTTCAAAAGCAATGGTAGCTCCAGAGGCATTGCACTTGGCTGGTCAGTTGGGGTATAGCCAAGTTATCATTGAAGGTGATTCAAGAAATATTATTTATGCGCTCGAACATGGTGGGTCTGAGCTATCCACAATTGAAAATATCATGTTGGAAGCACGCTCAATTGTTCCTGGACTACCTGATGTGAAGTTCTTTTGGGTCAAGAGAGAAGGGAATTATATCGCCCATTTATTGGCTCGCCGGTCCCGTGTTCTTGGCTCTTCCACTGTTTGGTTCAATGTTCCATCGAGGTTCATTGAAGACGCCATTTCTCATGATGGCGTACCAGTGTAATGGCTTCGTTGGTTTTTATTTGACTTTAATCGATTTATGTAAAAAAAAAAAGTTAACAATATAGGCATCTCCAATGGCCATTTTTTCTCAATAACCTAATTTGTGGGGTTCATTATATTGATTGGTTAAAAATTAATCAATTTGAATTTGGTTTAAAAAAAAGAAGGGAAAGAAAATTTAAATTTGAAAAGATTATTTTTTACTCAATAGAATTAGTGGGTCCCTCATTTTGGTTACTAAAGAAGGTTGTGGATTTGGTTAATTATCGGTTAAAAGATTACTATCATTTGATTATACCATTGGGATATTGCTTTTAGCCAACATTATTATAATTGATTATAATTGTTATTTTGATTATACTATTGGAGATACTCTAATAAGTTATATCCTGAAACATATGACATCGGCCAAACAAAGCACTTCCAAATGGAGCCTACATCAACGCCAAAAAAAAACCCGATAATCTATTACTTTATATTGGAAAATTAACAATATATTTATAATACCTACAATAATCCTATCAGCAACAATTGTGCACAATACGAGTACCGAAGTGCATTACATGTTTGGACCATAAACAAAATGGTATGTTACTATGAGTACAACCATGCAATGCATTTTGGTACTCGTTTTCTTAAACTAGAAATGGGTCAAAACCCCCTCCATGACAACGTTTTTAAACAAAAAAAAATCAAGGAATAATTTTTTTCTATAATAAGGGCGTTAATTTTTAATTCTTATTAGCGTAGGATACTTCTTCGTCATTTGTGCTTTAAAATGAGTTGTTTAACCAAAAACGTGTTTTGTGCCACAAAAATTTGCAATCCAAAAAATTTATTGTGAACATTGTTTTGCATGATGTGTATTTTATTTTTAACAAGTGAATTTTATATATCACTCATGTAACTCTAATGCAATGTCAAATAAATACCAATACATTTAATCTATAAAAAACAGGTACTGCAAAATTAACTTTGCATAATCCAAAAAGGTTATCATAACTACTAGGACTAGACTAGCTACTGGCCAAATCTTGTTCCCGATTGGCAGGAGATCTTGAGTTCGAGTCTCGCTCCGACTTGGATGTACTAAAAAAAGGTTGGGTTTAAATTTGTAACTCGTTGAAATAATTTTGCACAATATTATAAAAAATCACAATTCAAAAATTTAATGCCAAGTAAATGTTGCACTTGTTTTGTAGGTCTATTGAAAGATGGGCTCTTAATTCATCAAAAATATGATTTCCTAGTTCTTTTAGAAAAATAAATTATCCTACATACAAACCCCATTTCTCAATATCTGATGTGCGTAAATACAAGACAATTAGGCTCCGTTTGATAGCAACATGGAAAATGAAAATAAAAATAACTAATTTAGGTGATAAGGTGGAAAATAAGTTGAAGGATGTGGTGAGATTAACTCTTGCATTTTGCTTTTTGCCATGACAAAATTTTCTTTGGGTGATGGTGGAGAAATTTTTTTCATAAAATATTAAAAGAGGATGGAGGACATATACTAACAAAAATGAGTATGAGATGGAGATGATCTCACCATATGCCTCAACTTATTTTCCATTTTCTCACCCAAACTAATTGTTTTTATTTTTATTTTCCATGTTACTATCAAACGGAGCCTTAGGGTGGATTTGATAACTCACATGGAAAATTTGTTATATGGAAATAATTTCCTTGAAAAATATTTGCTTAGAAAAAATTTCCACAAATTTTTTTTAACTTTGAGTCATTTGATTGTGTTAATTTTCCATGTGGAAAATTTTGTATTTTCCATCTTAGACTGTTTGATTGCATTTACTTTCCAAGTAGAAAATTTTGTATTTTCCATTTTAAGTTTTTTATTGCATTTACTTTTTAGTTGGAAAATAGCCATTTTCCACGAAAAATAGCATGGTTATAAGTTTATTGTGTTTGATTCTAGTATTTTTCATGTAAAATTATTTATCTTTTTTTTTCCCTGTTTTGTAGTGAATAACACTAATTTCTAACACCAAACGTAAGAGTGTTATTTAACAAAATAAAGAGGTAAAAAAAACAACATACTAATTTAAAATGTCTCTCTATCAAGAGTCAAATAGCACTAATTCCTCATTTGTAATACCAAGAAATATGTGAGCCAAGTCTTTGTCTTTCTCTAATAAATGTTGCCTATACCCACTTCTTTCAGGTTCTCAACTACGCTTTACCACTCGATCTTTTTTTGACTCGTGTAAGTTTTAATTGGCTGAATAATTGACTTTGACAAATTCAGCTATGACAAAAAGGGCAATAACTTCTTCTATGGGATGCCCATGTTTACAACAAGATGTTGAGCCTCCACTTAGAACCTAACAAAGCAAGCAAGGTAATATAAAGGAAAAAAATGAGCAAAAAGTTACCTTATTTCTAGAATATTACTCTGTTTCTATAGAGAACTACACCACATACACAAAAGAGAACGATGGTCTAGTGGCTAGGAAGCAAGTTCGCTTGTTAAAGGTTGGTGGTTCAATTCCTGTTGCTAGAAAATTTCTTAGAAAAGATTGCAGCGATAAAATAGGAATTTCAAAAGTTTGACATAACAATTTAA